>JAOEGS010007927.1:13728-27963 GCA_025447755.1 Corythornis vintsioides
TGCACTACCTTCATCTAACCATCTACTTATATCCTCATAAAAGGCTATCAGATTAGACAAGCATGATTTCCCCTTACTGTATCCTGTTTTCAACTTTGACTTGCTTAGAGTGGAGCACTCTAACTTCTAAGTGGATTTGTTTTTACAAAAAAAAAGTAAAAAAAAAAAAGAAAAAAAAGTGAGCTAATGTTCCTGTGCATATATATATTTTAGAAAGGTATGGACTGAGCACACAGCACCACACACATGGAGTAAGTTGTGAATTGTAGTTATATAGGATGTTTACTTCAGAGCGCTGCAATTAATCATGCAGAACTGAAAAATTAATCAAGTGCATGTTAATAATGAACCTTTTCAGAGCTGGACAGTAAGAAAATGTTGTTAGCAAGCAGCTTTACTATGAAGCTTCACAGGTGTTGTGAACTAAATCAGTCATAAATGCCATAGCTTAACAGCCATCTCCTATTTAAAATTAGTTAACAGTAAACCACTTTAAATCTTTTTTCAGGCAGAGGTCTTGAGCGGTAATTTGAAAACTAGTTGATGGTCCCGTGCTTTCTGTGGAAGAAACCAACCCCATAGAAAACCATGAGGAGCTCAGGTGGGAGCTGTTGCTCCTGTGAGGACTCTAGCCCGACTCCAGAGGTGATGCCTGAGAGGGAAGCAAAACATCTCCTGTTAGACAGGTGGGGTATTTTGTGACTGACTGGTGAGGGTCCTGGACTCACAGCCTCTTTTATTGCCCTGGTTTGAGTTAAATCAGAACTGATTCTGTTTAGTGATTTTCCTTCCCAGCTCAGCTCTTCTCCTCCCTGCCCTGGCTGTGGCAGCAGCTGTTGGCACAGGCAGCGGCTGCTCCCAGCAGGGAGAACACCGTGTTCAGAGTCAGCACCAGGAAGGTGCAGCCCAAGGCCACTGTTGGGAAAGGGCAGGGGGAGGGGTGAGGGGAAAAGAAAGCAAAAGGCAGCACCTTCAGTGAGGGGTGCTGTCCAAACACGGGGTATTCTACCTGTTGGGAGCAGCTGCTGATCTGGGAAGGAAAATTACATAACAGTTCTGATCTAACTCAAACCAGGGCAATCGTTTTCTGAGCTAGCTGTGTCTGAGCTTGATTACAGCATCTAGGACAGGACATTTCCAACTGACAGTTTTGAAGTCCTTTCCACAACCAGTAGGCACCTTCTCAAGTAGTCTACCTGGAGTATCACAGAATCACAAAATGGGGGGTTTGGAAGGGACCTCTTGAGATCATGAAGTCCAACCCCCTTGGCCAGAGCAGAGTCACCCAGGTCAGGCCACACAGGAACAGATCTAGGTGGGTTGGAAAGTCTCCAGAGGAGATTCCACAACCTCTCTGGGCAATGTGTTTGTAGACTCCTTTGGACTGTCTCTATTAATAACTAGTCCAGTAATAACTCTCTAGTGTAGTAATAACTGTCCCTGCAAATGTGTAAAGTGTGTTCCTGCAGAGGTAATCTTCTCAATCCAGAGTTCTGGTCTACAGCTACACTTGCTGTAAGGACATTAAAGTAGATTCTGTATTTAAAGTCTGAAAAGCTGACATTCAAACATCTTTATTGTTAAGTAAATATTATTAGTGAATAAGTAGCTTCTCAAAGATTTATGAGTGTTTATGCTTCGTACTTTTATCAATCTTTTCTATATTTGTTTTCCATTCTTTACTCTTATAAGTAGGAAATGGCTTCCCTCCCAGAACAGTGGGAAGATCTTTGCACAAGCACATTCATAAACTTGCACCCTGCATTGAATAGACAAGAGCTTCTCTGTGGCCCCAAGTTTTCCCAAGATAATTTTCTGTTTGTTTTCCAAAGTACTATCTGGTGAATAAACATGACCCTTCCCACTTCCCATCTCTCACAGCTTGTTGTAGGTGACCAGTCAGGCACTTGGTGCCAGAATAATGACAGAAAACAGATTTTATTGTCCAAGTAAGCTGTGACTGATGGGACACTGCTAATTCCCATGAAAGGTAACTAATATTCCAGCTGAGATACTGTATTTGTAATCCAGACTGTAACCAGGAACAGGTTTGGTTTGATTTTGGTTTCTTTTGTTTTAAAGACCAAAATAAACCACACACAAAATCATTTTATTGATCAGGGGAGGAAGGAAAAAAAGAGCTCTTTAGTCTAAAATTCCTAAATTCTGTACCACTGAGGCCTCTTAACTTTCACCCAGTGGAAACGCAAAAACTCTGATCAGCCTTTGTCCTGGACATGTATCAGTCTCCTCTTTGTCCTTGCAGTCTTCAGCAAGAGCAAATTTAAAACATAAAAAGTCAGTGTGGGGTTCTTTTTGTGGGACACCATTTAAAACTTGGACTCCACGCTGGAATTAAGTGATAGAATCTTCACAAAAGATATTACAAAAGAAATGGTAAAAAATATTCTATAAATGCCCAGCCTATAAGTTCAGTGAGTTGCTATTATTTATTTTGGTATTATTTATTTTATTACTCATCTGTGACAAAATAATTGATAGCTATGTATATGCAAATACTTCTTTGGGACTATTATCCTGTTTCAAGTGTGTATGTTTGAAAGAAAGAAAATACTATCCCACTAGTAATGCAATTCAGAGTTAAGAGAAATACTACTTGTTTATATCCTTTTTATTCAGTACAATCCCTTTCATCTTTGGAGGTTTTGGTTGAATTTAAGACAAAGCAAAATCATTGTTATTTTCTCCAAAAGGTATTGGACAGGTTTTCAGGGAAACTGTGGCAGAATTATTTGCTTTTCTTTTTATTAAGTGTTTTGTGGGGAAGCAAAAGACACTTCAATGAACTGTAAGGCAAAGCCACAAAGATTACCGACAGCGGAATTTATTTCTTTTTTAATAGGAACTGTCCCACTCAGAGAGCCATAATGGATGTAAGGTTTAAACAAGACTGGCCTTTCCCCCTTTGCTCACATTTGGAGAAATAGGTACTGTGTCTAAAGGAGCAGCTTTTGTTTGTATGTGCCCATGTAACTTTATTTGCTATAGACTACAGGTTTTTTGGAGACAGCTGTGGGCAAAGAGGCAGTTTGTGTGGAAGTCTTTAGTAAGAAAACCCCCAGATGTGAAGGATTATTAAGGATTGTCTGTGTACTTGTGACACATCAAGTGGCCCATCAGTTCACAGTGAGAAGTAGGAGCCTACTGCAATGTCCTAACAGAGCCAAAGTATGATTTGGGTTTGAAGGGCAGGGTTCCTCTTCTCTTCTCTCATCAAACCCAGGAATTGGCCAGCAGGTCCTCAGGAGTGACGTCGTACAACCCTTGGCCATGACAGGGACTCCAACTATGTACTGGACAATACTGCTCATCACTTCTTGTGCTTCAATTATCTAAGCAGCTCTGGGAGGATCAAAAGCACATGTTTTTTAATATGTTTGGTGTATTTTCTTTTCTGCCCGGAGAACTTGAGGAATCTTTGACAAAGTCATCATCTGGGATGAATGCTGCAGGTTTTCTCTCCTGATAGAGCTCCAGATCCTAGTGCTGTGTTTGACTTTGCATACTTGGTTTAAAGGCAAAATGCAGCAAAACCAAACAGAAAAAAATACCTCCAGCTCTTGCTGGTGGTGAGGTACCTGCTTCATTAGTGCTAGAAAACAGTTTAAGCTCCCTGAATAGCCACTCCTTCAACCCTCTGGCTCAGACCTGTGCTTCCATGGGCAGGTGTGCTCCGTGGGTTCCTTGTGTGCCTTAGAGGGGTGCCCTGTCCAGCTGCTTTCTGTGAACCCAGCAGCAGTAGCAGAGGAAGGTGAAGGTGGATGGGCACTGCCTGAGTGGAAAAGATGGGCAGCAGGGTGAGGGATTTCTGCTTGCAGCAGAAAATCAGCAAAGGCAGTGCTGGGTGTGGAGCAGGAACAGGAACAGGTGTCTGTGGCTCCCAGGAAGGAGGGAGGTTAAATTCAACAGAAGGCCCAGGTACTACAAAAGACACCAGCAGAATAAAAAGGTTTTTTCTAACAAGCTAAGTCAGTTCATTGGGTTAATATATGTGATAAATATATTTTCTATATAATTAACTCAAAGCACATTATTGATACATTTTAATTACTCTATTATTAATGGCTGAAGCTTTTGTAGAACACTTAAGTATTTAACAAGCTACAGATAATTAGCTTATAGAGACATACATATATAGATAATTAGATATTAATAATTTGAAGCATGAACTGTAATTTAGGAAGTCTGTTAATTGTCATGTAACTTTGTAAGCTATCATTTTAACTGCCAGTGACATTCATTTGTATTTCGCAGCACATCACTGTGTATTTTCTATTAAAATAACTATAGGGGGAGTTAGATCATAAACAAATGCAATACAATGATCCTTTTATCTTTAGGTTACAACTTGCTGATCCAAACCCAACTCAGTAGTGATGAAAATTTGTTGCTGCAGAATAATACTGTCAGAAAAACAAATGGATACCATGAATAAATACAGGCTGAAAATTAGAAGACATATTCTAACCATCTGGAATAGCAAGCAGCCTGTAGAAGGTCATGGAACAGCCTTCAAAAGACTAGTGGAATGAGGTGGTTAATATTTTTTGAAGATTAATCTTTATAAACTTCTTCATGAGGTTGTTTCAGGGTGCTTGTCTGCAGGCACAAGGGTAGTTTCATGCTGTTGCCTTCACTCCTTTGTGCAACAGGAGGGGATGCAATGTCAGTCCATGAGGATGAATTTCCAAGTTATGGAAAGAGGATGATGAATGCAGAGGCCAAGAACAGGATGGACATAGATTGCTTCTCACTCAGCAGAGGTGAGATGTTACTCATCCCAGACCTGCTCTGTTGCAAATGCTGTCCAGGGAAGGGATGGAGTCACCATTCCAGGATGTGTTCAGAAGTTGCCTAGATATGGTGCTTGGGGATATGCTGAGTGTTGGACTGGTAGAGTAAGGTTAATGGTTGGACTTGATGATCTAAAAGGCCTTTTCCATCCTCAATGTTTCTATGATTCTGTGAAATCATGAGGAATTTCCACTGACTGTAGTGGCAACAGGAAGCTGTTGCTAGATGAGGAGTGGCTTCTAAGAGTGCATGTAGAGATGATTTTACGAGTGCTTTCTAAGGACTGTTAACTCCTAGATGCCAATGGCCATTGGATTAAGATTAGCAGAGGAAAGAGGGCTCTGTGTTTTCACTTTAGCTCATGCTGGAGAAAAGGCTGTATTACCAAGGCCATGGTATCTAATACTTTTTCCCAAAGCAAGTGGTTTTGTGTCAATGAATCATGTCAAAGGTAGTCTCCATACAGAAGTGCTACTGACAAGGCAGGGACACCTCAGGTGTACCTTCTTTCATTCCAAAAGCCTTCTGGAATAAGAAAAAAAAAAAATCATATATGTATTAGGTGCTTAGCTGGTGAGTGGAGGGCTCTACTCAACTGAATAAAGTTGTGATGAGTGGCATTTACTGGTGATCTACCCTAAAACTTTGCTTGTGGGTTTTGCTGCATGAATCCTTCCTCGAAGTAGAGTAAAAATGAGGATACACCAGTTTATGGAGACTCAAACCACCAACACCTGCTGACCATTGTACTGAGTACAGATTCTGGCTTGGGAACTTTAAAACTGCTAGAGGACAGGCAGGACTGAAGATGCTTACTGCTCAGGTTAATTTCTTGCACTTTTCTCTAAACATTCACTATTACCAATTATCAGAATTGGGACTCTGAAGTAGCCTTCAAGCCTCACTCACTATGAAACTCTTACATTCAGTCCTGCTCTTCAAATACTTTATGATGTCAGACTTTCTTTGTTCTGAAATAGGCTTGAAGAGTTTTGAAAAATCAACATGCTAATTTACATTTTCAAAGCAGTAGTTTTTATTACCAAAAATGCCACAAAGTAATATAGACGATTATTCAGCTCCCTACATGCCATTTGGATGAAACTTTTCCTGAGAAAATAATTCCAATGGAAAAAGCTATTAATATTTTGCTTTTTTAAATTATTTATTTGGAATTTATTATTTTTTATTTATATGAAATATATTGAGTTGCTTGGTGTTATCAGTGTGACCTTCTCTTCTGGTAAGTTTGCCATGTAAAATGGAGCAGTCCACCCTAATCTTAGTACCAGTTAGGTACTTAGCACCAGTTAGGTGATATTGCCTACCTCAGCATGTCATAAAGTTGAATCTTTTATTTAGCTCACAAGCTTGCTATTTGATTACAATTACCATTAGATTGTTAAATGTACTTAAAATATTGTGGTTAATATTAAAATTGTCATAGAAATTAAAACTGAAATTCCACTGAATCAGGTAGTCTCCTGACATCCTGCTTATCACAGACTGTAGCTTTTAACCAGAAATTCAGAAGTTTGTGGTAGGCCAAAATGTTTTTGTTCTCTCTGTCCCTACTGCTTGAAGCTCCTTAGGTGGTAGAAAATGATGTAATATTTGCTCATGCCCCAACCTGTTGTTTGCTTCTGTTTTCTCCTACTTTCTAGAACTATTCCCCTAAATGTGTGTTGCCTTTTGGAGTTGAAAAAAAAAAAAAAAAATCTGTTAATTCAAAATGGATAAATTTTTTTCCTTCTGTGGAAAAAGATCCCAAACAGATCAATAGCATTCACATGGAGGTGAATTGCAGTGCAGAGCTAAACGCTTCTCTTTAAAGACAGCATAAACTTGGAGGGGCAAAGCCTGAAAGCAGTCATTTATTTTCTCTGGGTTAATGGCTTTCAGCTGGATGTCTCTCTGCTGAATAATGACTGAGCTGCTACATCACCAGTCTCTTCCACTGCAAAACGTCTTCAGTTAATGGCATTGACTTAGTGGGAGTTGGAATGAGCCTCCTTACTTGAGCTGTTCAAACACAATACATCCTACCCGAGTGAAATTAAATAAGGAGATGTGACAAAAGAGGAGGATTCAAGAAAGATGATAGTGTGTTCTGAATGTGCAGCATCAAAGAGACTTTGGCTCTGACATCACTTGTGCCACTCATTATTTAATCACTCCCATCCAGAGTATTTATTTTTTAAAGGGAAAAAAAGGTTTTCAGATTTTGAGTTCCATGGTTTTGATCTTTAGTATATACTTGTACTACTGAGTGATGCAGAAAAATAATAAACAGTAGAAAGTTTGGAGCACTCTCTCAAAAATTGCTAAGAGCAAAATTTCACAAGTATTGAAGCAGCATGTAAAATTTCCTGGTCCTTCTCTCATTTAGTTGTGACATTAAGTTATTTAAGTTACAGATACACTTTTAGAAAGTATCCTGGTGTTTCTACAGCAGGGATCAGTGACTGTATACAAAGTAAGTATTTTGGCTATACCATGAAATACACTAATTTGTGAAATTGCTCTGCTTTCTAATTACCGCTTGGGAAAAATGCATTGTTAGCAAGTAGCCTGTAAAAATATAGCTATTGATTTGAATTGATCTGGGTTTGTTGGTTTTTTTTTACCTTTCAACACTATCTCTGGAAGATAATTTCCTCTTCCTGTCTCCATGTGCCTTGCTCTTCATAGATGCCAACTTAAGTAGCGTTAAGCCTGAAACGGGTTATTATTGGTGTGGTAGAGTTCCAGTGAGTCGTGCGAGCTTTTGCTAGGCCTCTTTTGTTTCACACTCAAAGGCTTCTGACCCCAACTGCCAACCTCCTAGGTGGGCGGAGGTGTTCTGGATGATGAGGGCAACGACGTTACATGTGCAAAAAACAGGGAGGTCTCATGTGAAATCTCGTTGGCCACCCAGAACTGCACTCCAGAAACAACCAAAGCTATCAGTCGTGGGCACAGACCCTTTTCATTTGCTGACAATAATAATTCCACCCCTAACTCTTTGGTAGTGCATTAGCATTAACTGTAATTTTTGCCTTTAGACAGTCTCTGCCATGCAGCATGATGGTTCCTACCCTGTAATTGTAGGATCCTCATTAATCGAAAAGAATATTATGACTTTGTGAGCTCACAAGAAAGACAATTCATGACTGACACAATAAAGGCCTAAATTACACTGCTTTGATGATGAGAGGTGAAAATTGCTTTTTTACTTTTTTTTTTTTTTTCCTCTTGTTCAAATAGGATTTAGCAGCTGTAAGAAAAAAAAAATCTGTATAATGAAAGTAGGGAGAGTTAAGAGGCAAGGAACACCAGCTCTATCTAGAAGAAATATTTCAAAAGGAAATTAAAATTGCAAAGCTATTTTGGTAGTGCTTTTTTATTGATGAACCTGGGTTCAAATCTGGATCCTGAGGAAGAAATATGTGAGAAGCACGTTACTGTAATATTCTGTTTAGTAGTTTGCTGCTGTTAGCCTTTAAAATTATAGACATTTATGTGTGTTTCTGGCCAGTTTCAAAAATGTGTTTTGGCATATGTGAAAAGATTAATACTCGAATGCGTCTCGAACTGAACACAGATATATATATTTACCTTTGCTTGTAGGGAGAGAGAGATTCTGAATGATAAATGAAGGAGGAAGGGGGAAAAAAAAATGTTAAAGCTAAATTTCTTCCACTGAAAGTGTTTAAGGGAAACCCAGTGAGTTCTAAGAGAAAACAGCCCTGACTGATAAGGCAGCCAGGCTTCTTCTGAGTGTGTTGGAAAAAAACTCCCCAGGAGACTCCAAAGCCTGCCTTGGTCAGCCTGTTCAGGCTCTGTCACTCTCACAGTGAAGTTTCTCCTCATGCTGAGGTGCAACTTCCTGTGTTTCACCTGTTGCCACTGCCTCTCATCATGTCCCAGGGCACCACTGACAAAAGACTGGCCCCGCCTACTTGACCCCCACCCTGCAGAGATCTGTAAACATTCATAAGATCCCCTCTCAGGTTTCTCTTCTCCAGGCAAAAGAGCTCCAGGGCTCTATGCCTTTGCTTGTCAGAGATCTTCCAGCCCCTTCATTATCCTTGTAGCCTCTGTTGGACAGTCTCCAGTATTTACCCATCTCTCTTGAACAGGGGAGCCCAGAACCGAACACTAGTGTTAGTTACTACAGCTACTAGTTCATTCGGTCCACATTAGGAGCTGCTTTCTTTGCTCTGACTGTGCTTTTGAAGTGAATCTCCCCCCTTGCTGTGCTTGCCTTTGCACCCCCAGAGGGTTGCTGTGCTGAACCTTCCCATGAGCTTCACCCACAAGTTGAGCTTCAAAAGGTTTTCAGTACACAAGGCCAGATGGGAGTTAACTTGATGTAAACTTCCCCTGAAATGGGGACTCTGGGTGTCAGGTCTTTAACAGCCAAAGTTTTTGGCCTGTACATCTCTCCCTGCGGGGATGTGGTGCTTATTAACAAAGATACTGCCATGCTTGTTCCTTTTCAGTTGAAATCCAGAAGTACTTAAAGGTGTCCTAAATCCATCTAGGTGTCTTTGGAAACTCCATTAAGAAAATAGTCTCTATATCTGGATATATTTTATACATAACTGGCATTTATTGAAATTCCTGTATTCGTGTTTTGCCATCTTCAGGTCTGGGCCATGGGGAGTGATCTGAAGCCTCGGCCATTTCTTCAGCTCAGGTATTATTTCATTCTTTAGGGAGGGTTCCAGAAGTGCACAGCATTTGGGCTGTGGGACTTCTGGGCTTGTTTCAATGATGGTATACAGATGGTATGAAAACACAACAATCCAGATGGTTCTCATGGTATAAAGATAAAACTACATGGAGCAGAGAGTTTCATCCGAGGGATTAAAGAATAAAAGAAGAAAATATTTCAACTAAAATATTGTTCCTTATCCTATTTTCTATTTGGTTTGAGGTTTTTTTTTTCTAATTATATTGGACCTATCCCAACAATACCAGAGGGAGACTCTTGTGGTAGGTGGCCACTGCTGCTGCCTCCAATTCTTCTGCTTGTATCATTGCACTGAGGTGGGGTCAGAGAGGCATCAAACAGAAAGGTGGATTTACTGAAGTACCATTGAAACAGTAAAATCTGATCTACAAAACCAAGCCCGAGATAAAGCTACATAGAAAATATTGTGTCCAATACATGTAACTTTAAAAACACACATATAATTTTAAAAACAACTTAGAGTAAAATGTGCATGGATATAAAAAGAAAAAAAGTCTCCAAAATGAAAATTTCTGTTACTCAAAATGATGAATCCTTGCTACTGTTCAGCTCCACAGACTTGCACAAGGTTGCTAAATTAGCCCAAGTAGAGATGTACAAGGAACAAAGAGCTGGGATGGATTATTATTTATTTATTTATTTATTATGTTACTGGAAATTGGTCTTCCCTGATCCTTTTAACTGAGTCATATACTTCTTGCTGAGTAGTATTGCTGATGTGAGAGGGAGATTCACCAAAGTGCTGAAACCAGTGAAGGGGTGTAAGAATGAGGACAGGAATGACTCGGCCCAGGTGATGGTGGTGGCTGCAATGTACAGGTGTCTCTTCTAACCACCTGCCCTCCCAAACATTGAAATTCAACTTATATCAATGACACTGATTGTAAAAATTTTACTTTTCTTAAGGGATTGTGTCCCTTCCTAACTATCTTTTAGTAATATGATTATTAGTTTTATCCAAATATTGTGATGTCTAACATGAATTCATTAAATGGTGTTGTGTGCTAATAAATATGCTAAGAATAATCACAAGATTAAAATAATAACTACAACAACAGCAACAATAAAAGTAATAATAAACAACCAGAAAGACAGTCCAACTTTTTTTATCATCAGCTGGACAAGGTTTCTTCTTCTAGGTCTTATCAGCAATAAAGTTAATGAAAACCTTTGGAGACTTACTGGTTGCAGGGGAGAAATTACTTCCATTGTGCACCACAGAACAAAATCCATTTAATCTGTTTTAACTCCTGGCTGCTCAGCAACTTGGATGGGTTGACGATTTCAATCTACATACACAGTACAGGTACTGTTCTTGGTTTCATTAAATGTTTCTGCTTTTCAATAGGTTGTGTCTGCCTTGCCCAAACTTTCACAGTGGCTTTGTGAAGAATGCTGCCCTAAGTAGATATGCATCTGACAGGAAAGGGCATAATTTAACAATGCTTCACAATGATGTAAGGATAGAAACACTAATGGAGGTAATTACTTGCCAGTAGGCTTTATTAAAACTTTAGTATATTAGCTTCCATAATTAGTCACCCTGTATGAGGACAGCAGCTGACTCTTTAAATCTCAAGGAAGGTGCCAAGTTAGAAGCCCAGGTTGTACAGACTTATTTATAGTGTATATATATACTTTTTTTAAATGATATTAGGACAAATCTTTCCTCATTATTGCTTAGATTTCCAGGTTTATCTGGATCTTCAGATCTATTGATTTAGCTGTGATAGATTAGATACCCCAGCTTATTCTTACTTTTTGTCTTTCTGTCCTGCCTCTTCCTTGTGTCTTGTCACGGCAGCCTCAAGTCTAATTCTGCTTCATGACAGGAATCTCAATAACAGCTAATCCTATTAAAAGCTTCAGTTATTTGAAAACATGCTCATTGGCAAGGATTTTAAAATGTAGAAAGTCCTGTGAAGAATTTGTGAAGCCTTTTCAGAGATTTTTACTCTTTGGTGTATCATAAAAAAAAAAAAAAAGACCTAATTAAGTAGTGTTTTGGGTAATTCCACCGAAAAAGGAAGTAAAATGTTAGCTTTTTTTGAAAGGTTTTTTCTTCTTTATTTTTGTTTATTTTTTTGTTTGTTGGTTTGTTTTTTTGTTTTTCAGTTTTGATTTGTTTGTTTGATTTTGTTTTGTGACCTTTATGAAGGTTAGTGTTTGGCAACAGCAAAGGGACAGATGGATCAAGCTTGACTTGCTTCTTCAAAGCAGACTAAAGTAATACAGAAATACCCAAACTCTGCTACTTTCAACACAAAGCTAAGTTCCTATACTGAGTTAATTTGAAAATCCAGATTCCTCCACTGTGTATTTTATCTGTCCACAGTGTTGCTAAGGACAGGAAAATGATAAATTTTGTGGAGGCCAATGTGATATATGGGGAATGGATTTTTGTTCACTGATGAGATAAACTCTGGTTTGAATGTTGTTTAATACTTCTGATAGTGTAACATTTATTGTAGCATAACCTTTATTATAGAATTTTGACTTGTAACCCTTTTTTTGTGTTATAACACTTACTGTTTAAACCTTGTAACACTTATTGTTGTATAACCTTTGCTTTTGCTAAAATGTCTGTATGTTTGCCTAACGAACACTGAGTACCAGGAATTTCAAAACAAAGCCGAGCAAGGAAGAGATAAGCAAAGAATGCCAAAAGAACATCAAGCAGGCAAACCGCAGCCCCTGCAGTTTCTCTGGTAACAAGGAGGCACATGTGCAGAGTACTACCTGAAGGACCGAAAAGGCTTATAAAAAGAGATTAGAAAACTATTACGGCGCGGCAGTTGGCGGAGCGGATACTCCTCTGTCGCCCAGCGCTGTATTTGCTTATACCTTGCTTGCTGTAATTAATTAATTAATTTGGAGATTGGCATTAGCACTCAAATTGGAGCGAGTGTCACTTATAACAGCCAAGAGGCAGAATCAGCTGTGAATTTGACACAAAACTTTGCAATATGGGTCTTACTTGCAGAGACCTGCTTTGGAAGCTCTGAGGCACAGTCCTTTTGGCCATAAATTACTGCTTAAGAAGCTTCATCAGCTTGTTAGTAATTTGTTGTCCTATTGTTAAATATATATGTTTTGCCATGATAAATTAAAATGTATTAAATTTCAGAATGGAGGTGGCACTTCATCATGCAATAAAAGATTTGCTAATATCAGGTCTTGCTTAAATAGTGAAATGAGTTGCATTATCACATTATATTAGCAGCATTTGGGAATTTAAATAAGGAGCTCTTGTCCACACAAGAGTTGCTGTTATTCACAATCAGTGTGGTGTCAGTTTTAAATGTCATCCATTTAAATGGTTAAGCATAAATAATTTTCGCTTCTTTGTCTCTTTCTCCTTCTCTGATGTGACCTGGGTAGTGTCAGGAAAGAATGGATTTAAGAACTCTGTCCTGCTGCTGCAGTTTTGAAGAGAAGTAAGGTTTTCCATGTTTTCAATTTAATTTTTACTTCTAGCTTACCCATCTGAAAGCACACTGCATTTACTGAAGTATTTCTATCTAAAAGGTAAGATTTGAATCAAACTCTTCCCACATTGTCTGTCTTTCATTCCATATTGTAAGTGCAAAGTGTTCTAAATTAGAGATATTTTGATTGTTTATTTTGTGTGCATGTATTTATTTAAATCAATCTGGGGACAATGATATGTGGGAAAGAAAAAAAAGATAATGACATCCAAGCTTGTTGATAGTGATAAAAATACAGTCATTCTGAAGGTCTGAAACTAATTGCCACATTTAGTTTATTTTTCACTCCCTAGAGCATTAAGCTGTTTAGCACAAATCTAATTTCCCACCAAACAGCTCCAGGCATTTAGTGCTCAGTTTGGTTCCAAAGAATTAAACACACTCTTATAAATTGTGATCGTCTATGTGACTCTGTAGATAAACCCATTTTCTGATATATATACACCAAGCACAAGAATATAAAGAGGCTGCTAATGTACAAGGAGTGATTACAATGGAAATAAAGGTGAAATTAAAGGAACATTTGCTTCAAGGGTAATTAATAATGATTAATGAGAAAGAAAGCACTTGTAAAACTCAGTGAGTGAATGATAAATTGAAGGAATTAATAGGAAAGAGTATTCCATGTCCTAGTCCTTATTAGGTGCAAATCTTACCATGGACCACCTCTTTGAGTCTAAAGTTCTCATGTCACAGTGATGTGGAGTGAGGTGATTCTCTAGGCCACCTAACCTGCACTATCCAAAGCTGAGAAAGGGGCTGTGGTAGCTGTGACTTCAGTGTATTAATCTGGACAAAAGAGGACAGATCAGCTGAGAGACGCAGTCCTGCAGTTTTTCTGGGTATGTAGCATAAAAATGTGTCAGGGACTCTGGAATCTGTCTCGAGTCATACAGTGTGTATGGGCAGAGAGATAAGAGTTTCCATTTTCTAAATTCAGAGCCAAAATGAGCCCAGCATGGAAATAGCATGAAAACAGAAATGGAAGTTTTTTCTCTAAACCACATACCCTCTGATCTTTAGGAGAGGAGGGGGAACAGAGTAACTCAGTACTATATAGTAACAAACTACTATATGTATTATATATGTGCCGGTTTGGGGTCAGGGCAACCCCCATACCGATAACAGACCGCTCTCTATTAACCCCCCTCCCTCCCCAAAAGGGGAGAGAAAAGGAATAAGGGAGAGAGACTT
>JAOEGS010007928.1:0-64261 GCA_025447755.1 Corythornis vintsioides
GATCCTGCTCGGGCAGGGGGGTTGGACTAGATGATCTTCTAGGTCCCTTCCAACCCCTAATATCTATGAATCTATGGATCTATGAATACTTGGGAGCAGCAAAAGCAGCAAGTTGGTCTCTCCTCCAATATAAACTGTGTATGCTAGTTTTATGGACAAGAGTTTTGTTTTGGCTCTTTTTCTTAAAAAGGACAAAACAAGAGCAGGCTAGCTAGGAAGAATTTAAATACTTGAATTTTTGCTTAATAAGAACGGCAATAAGATACAAATTTTAGTTCTTTTTTAGTGTAGAATTTTTTAATGGATTGACTGAAAATCAGGCTGAAACTTGGATGACTTACTTGCCAGTTAATCTCAAAAGGCTGAAAATAGTTTGCCGTTTTCATGATAGCAGATAAAAAATACTAAATGGAGTCTCTGTTCACCAAAAGCACCATAGAAAAGTATTTGTCGGCTGTGAACCTTTGTGCTACTTCCTCCTACTACTCATATTCTTACTGTTGGAGCTCTCACTGTTACAGCTAATGATTCTGTAAAAGTACCACACAATACCACCTCCTGTACATCTGATGCTTACATCACTGACAGTTATGAATACAACTGTTCGAAGGTCACAAACGGTGACGTCAGTGGAGCTGAGAGGGTGTAGCTAGGGACAAATTTTGACTCACTATTTGAGTATGAGCCGTTTCATGACCAGTCCAGTACTGAGCTGCTTCATCACAGTGGGAGATGTTTACCATTTTTCTAGAAATGGTTTGAATTATTTAAGGAACATTCATCCATTGGTAACAAAGACATCGCTGCTCTCCTCCTGTAATGCACGGAATCGTTTACATTTCAAACATAGTGTGACAAGCACAATTATCTTGTAATGCCACAGTATCTTTTCAGAGTTACTGTCAGCTGTCAAGATTGCACAGCCCTGGGCTATGTCTTTGCTCATGGGAAACAATATGCAGGAACTTATAGATATAACTGAGGTGTTTTCAGAACACCTGAAAGTTAAAAAGGTAGGATCTTTCTATGTTTTTAATCACAAGTTTTGGTTGAATCTATTAAAGAGTTGAAGATGGTAGACAATGTAACAGTTTCTTTAATTCACCTTTGAATACTGGTTTCTCACTGAAATGACATCTGAGGACTGGATACTATGGCAAAAACTTTGGTCCTCTTCAGTTTTAAGCTGAGATGGTAATATGAAGCATTTCTGTAATTTCTGAGCTTTACCTCTAATAAAGCAGCAGCAAGAGCTCTCACTGTACCTATTTTACAGAACACTGGTTATCATCACATAGACATTCTCAAGCATAGATGGAAATCAAGAAACCTTAATAGTTACACACTTCCATGCTTACAAAAAAACCGCCAACTAAACCAAACAACTAAAACCCACATAAAAAAAACCCTCCCCTCCAAAACTGTAATTCTTTTGGAACATGACAGAAGATAGTAACTTGACCTTACAAAAATGGGCTGAAAGATGCCTGCTAGGCTTGCAAGTTGTGATCCCCTCACTCTCATATCCACTCTTTACTGTGCATAAATTGGTGTCTAACATGGCCAAATCAGCAGCATTTAACATACAGCTAGTAAAGAAAGGATACCCTTCCTTTTTGTCCCACCCTTGTGGAGTGACATGACATTTACAGCTCCACACAGCAGTCAAAACAGAAGAACAATCTATATAAACAACCATACGATTGCCACAAGTAGCAGACAATCTGAGAGGAGGAGGAGGGAAACAAAGACCATGAAAGATGGGGGGAGCTGACAAAAGAGTAGTTGGGTCTTTGCATGATTCTGATAGTCAAGGGTATTTCTATGGGTGTATTCTGGGCTGTCCAGGAAGATTGCCCACAAGGAGACAGTTGGGAAAACCAGCTGGACATGGTTAGTCAACTGTCCATAGCACATGAGGTAGGATGAAAATGGACAAGTCATCAACACCTTTCACATAAATTTCATAGACAATAGCACCCAGAAACCTATCTTAGGAACACATGCTACTGTAAATATGATACTCTACAGTAAATATGACTAATTCATAGTCCTCCATCACTCAGCTACTTTGTTCATACCACCTTGCTTTTCCTCTTCTAGGTTACTTCATTTAATTAAGAGTTACCTGCACTATAATTCTGTGAGCAATTTTATGGTATAACTCCCCAACACAGTATGTTAGCAAGCAGAAGGACAGAAGCACGTACAGAATCACTGATTTCAGGACTGAGACACAAAAATTACATAGGACAAGGAAACACAAATGTTATTTAGGTAAGAACTTAACTCACCCCACTGTCTTTATGCCTGGAAACTGAACCAGTGCATCACTGAGTTGGCATTTCAGCAGACAGCAGGATAGTGCTGCTTGGAGGATCTGTTTGGGAACCCTGGCATGAGAAATGTGCTGGAGAGCTGAAGATCAACAAGACATGCTCTACAGATTTGAGATGGTGCAGCTCACAGAAAAGCAACTAGGAAATTATTGTAATTTGGATGCCTTATTCTTCATGTGTGTCAAATCTAACAAGAACTGGACATGGTAATCTTCCTATATCCGAATGATCACTTTCCTTTTTTTAACCAAGAAGATATCTTAATACATTTCAGCTGTGTTTACAGTTTTACTTCTTGTCAGTATCAGTTCTAGATTACAAGATAAACCAACAAAGATTTTGAACTCCACAAGGAATTTATTCCAACTCGTGATTATTCTTATCATACTTCAAAAATCTTGAAAAACTAAACAAAACTAAACAGCTCCCTCTTGTTTACACAGAATGGGTTCAAATACAATGTGACCAAATGGTCATGCAATGGTCAGGCAGAAGGATGCAGTGGTAAATTCTGAGATGTTGCAGACTAGCAGTGAGACCACACAGAGCATTTTATTGAGAAAATAATACTGTTAATATTTCCTGAACCATATCCCTTTGCAAACTTTGGCTCATTGGGGTGAAAATAAATGGTTTCCATTGTAGGATAGAATACAATATGTTTTGTATCTTGCTTTTTAAAGTAACACCCAGCAATTTAGTACCTTGCTTTATAGTTTGAACAGTTTTTATTCTATTATCATGAACTACTTCCAAACATACTACAGAAACCCCTCTCTCCATGTGCCTTTGGAGTAAGCCAGGACTTCTTCCCTGTGAGGATATGATGTCACTTCAACCCATGACTCTTGCATGTCATATATCTTATAGAATGAATATTAAAAAGATAAACTTATTTCATTTATTGTTGCTTGTGTGGCAACACCCAGCTACACCTTACTTTCAGGTGAGAGCTGTTTTATTGCTCTATCTGCAACTTCTGGAAAAGACACTTCCTCCTGAACAGATCCACTGGCAATAGACTTAGATCCTGTCTTGTCTGTTCAATGCAGTGGAGAAAAGAGCCCCAGCTTTTCTCTATTTAATAGTTTCTCTTTTCATCTTTTAAACATGTGGCAGATGCTTTTGGTCTTTGTGGAATAATATTTTGGGATCCCTCTACTAGTTTTTGAGGCAAGCACCTGCATAAAAATTATTTGCTTAGAAGATCTACCTGAAATTATTTCTGTGAAAGGAGTGGTTTGTTGTTGGGTTTTTTTTTTTGTTTGTTTTTGGTTTTGTTTTTTAAATCAGTTAACTGTATGTGTTATGAAGACAAAATAATTCATTTTACTAGCAGAAAGAAATCAAGTGGACTACAATTTCCAAATGTGAAACTTATTCTTGTCTGGTCACCTCCAAAATTGAACTGTTTTCAGGATTTCTGGCACATTCTAGCTCTTTTAAGGTCCAAATTATCAATTCTTTGTTCCCACATTTTGAAATTCATTTTTATAAGCATTTAAAAATGGAACTTAGAAACAGAGCTCATTTCTGCCAAGTTAGACAGAGTCAAAAGTCTACTTTCATTTCTAAAAAATTTATTTTGAAACAAAGGCAATCAAAAGGAACTAAATTTGTGTGAAGTTTCACTAGAGATAATGAAGTTGCCTTAATTTTTAATATAATCCATTCTAAAATATTTGACTAATTATTATAAGAATCCACAAAACACAGTCAATTAAAGGATAATAGACTTCTCAGGATCATCCTGATCCAGTGAACCACACCTCAGTAGGAAGCTTGAACTATGAATACTTTCTTTCATAGCTGCCCTCATATGCCTCTCATTCACATCCATGACCTCCCTAGCAAACCATGTGAAGTCAAAAAAGTAGTAGGAAAGTGAAGCAAGTGGTGTAAATAAATGTTTGCAACGCTAAAGATCTGGTTGTTTCCAGCAGCTTCAAGAAGATTCTTTATCTTTGCTATCTATGGCATTCCTGATGCTCAAGGGACCTGAAAATAGCTTTTC
This sequence comes from Corythornis vintsioides, assembly GCA_025447755.1. Classification (NCBI taxonomy): domain Eukaryota; kingdom Metazoa; phylum Chordata; class Aves; order Coraciiformes; family Alcedinidae; genus Corythornis; species Corythornis vintsioides. The sequence goes on from JAOEGS010007928.1 coordinate 4,354, forward strand.
TTTATCACTGCAATCTAAAGCAGAGATGGAGAGAAGACAATTGAGCTCTGCTTCTTTGTGTGTTTTCACATAGCTAGACATCAAATCTTTTGAGGTTTTTTTTAGGCATCTGGAAATAACAGAATGACTTGTACTAAATAACAACCCAGCCCTCTTCAGGCAACAGTTTGGAAAACCTCTAGCTTAAAATTCTAGCACTAAAGTAAAAGGTAGGTCTCTCTTTTCATCCTGGCTGCTTTCATGACCTTCAAAAATTTACTTTCCCTTGGCATTTATAGATAAGAAGTTACAGCAAATAAATATGAGGCAGAATCAGGTAAGGTGCTCCTACAGCAGCATCTTCAGTTAGATGACAAGTAATGGGGTCTATGTCTGGTGACTATGCCTGCTGCTCTGTACTTCAGAAAGAAACCTCATGGCTAGAGAGGGAACTGTGAAAATGTAATGGTGTTATCCTGTACCTGTAAACAACCTCAATCAGCTGCTCTCAGAGAAGGAGCTGACAGTTATTTCTCACCAGGGTGAAACACAGGGGAAGACTCTCCTAGCAGAGCTTTATTTGCTCCAAGAAAAAAAGAAAGAATGAAGAAAAGTCCCTTTCCCAGGAAGAAGTGAAAGAGACAAACTTCCTGCTGCAACTAAACATGGTGTTCTTGTTTATTTATCTGGTGGAAATGGGGAAGTTTCTCCAATGTACCTAAAAAGACTTCTGGGTTAAAGACATGTTTCTTCTCAGTATCTGACCTTCAGTCTCTCTTAATCTTCATCTTACAGACCTATGTGTACCCTGTCTAAAACATTTACAGTTAGATGAGACATCTACTTTTTGCTTGCTGATCAGGCTACATAAAGCAAAGAATCCACTGTAAGCAAATGAGTTGAAGAGCAGAAATCAAGGAGTGGTAGCAGCTACTCATCTTGCAAAACTTAGTAAGTGCTCACAAACCAGAAGCACTGAGACACGTTTAAATTCTCAAGCAGTAAAAAAACTCCTGTATTAACCCTTTTATCTTCAACCTGCAGTTCCAAGGAGAGGGTGGAATAATCCTGCCCTTTAAATTCTTCATTGGATACACAACAGTTTTGCCTAATCATGATCCCATGAGGATCAGAAATAGCAGCAGGCAGGAAGTGGCAACAAAACCTATTCACAAACCAAGTTTAATACAGGAAGGGACAATGACTTTTGTTTGCTCAATGATTTTTCACTGATACGCTGTAAAAAAAATTCCCTATAGCTTAAGTTAGAAGGTGTTGGAGCTTCCTACTTATTTGGCAGTGTAACACCTTTCCAGTAAGTTTTCAACTATTAACCCTTCTAATCATCCTCCATGATTTGAAGTAACTGCTTCAGCATGGTGTCTGTAACTTCACCATTCTCCAAAGGCTAGGAAAGAGGTGGTCAAGTCATAAAATCTCAAAATAGCAATGTTACTATTTTTTTCAGTTCTCTTTTATCAGTTCCTAAGAGCAGAATTTGTCAGGGAGCCAGAGCACTTGCAGAAGGACTCACTCCACTGTTTGTGATTCCATTGCTCTTCCCAACCAGCCCAGCTTAGAACCTACACTGTAGGCTTCCATGCTATGGCAATGCAGGTATAAAACACCAGCATTTCTCATTGGAGAACTTTTAAAAGTTTTCAGTTTCCTGCACTGTGTCTTTTCAGCATTACAAAGTGAGAGGAATACACCTACAAACAAACACAGGTTGGTTGGCTTCTGTATTTGTTTACAGGACTACAGGACTATAGACAACAAGCAACTACTGTGCTTGTTGAAGAAATACCCTAAAAGCAATACTTAAAGCAAGGAAAATTTCAAAAATTGAATGAAAAACTATTGACTTAGGATTGGCAAAGATGAAATACATTAGCATATGTTTGCAGAGTACAAAGACCAACAGTTATTTGCAGTGTTGGTCTTTTTTAATAATCAGACACTAATATATACATGCAATGTACACCAATGTGGTAATTGGATGTGATATGAGAAATTTCTTCTGATATGTTTTTTAAACTGTCAGAATGTAGACAGCCTGAATCATCCTATCTGAGGGGGAGAGAGAAGCCACAAAGGAAAGTGCTGCAATAGACAAGATGTGACACATGGAGGCATCAATAAGGGGTTCTGATCAATATGGGGTTACAGTCCACTAGGGAGCTTCAGCATAGGCAGGTTGCTATGTGAGTGGACAGTAGTGTGAACAGATACCAGAATTTAATAATAATTGTAATTTCTGGTTCAATTCATAGTGAAACTGGCACTGTATTGTGTTACTGGCAGCTGGTCTCACACAAGGCCACAGAATTGGAAAGCTCCCATTACTAATTGCATATGATCAAATTGCTTTGCCTATATGATTCCCTTTCCTCATTTCTTTAGAAGTCTTTCAAAACATTTCTAGTCCAAAGCTCCGTATTTAGAACTTTATTTTTCACTGACCATTTCCTTCTCCTCCCCTTTGCTTGACTAAGTGGCCCAGCCCTTCCTCTAGGTTTCTCTCCTAGGGTAGCATCCAGGTTCCCTCACTTCCTTTATGATCAAGGGGAATTTTTTTTTTTTTTTTAAGGGTGGAGGAAAGATAAAGGAAGGGGAAGGGGAGAGACCAGAATTGGTATCCTGTGCATGATCAGTGCATTCTTCATATGATACCAAGAACTTCTTGATCACATTTCAGAGTGAAATCTTGCCGCTGTTTCTCACATTGAGTAATATCCTATTCCTCATTCTGAAGGAACTATTTATTCCTTGAACAAAAAATGGGTTTGGACCTGCAAGCCCATTTCAGCAGGTGCTCAGAGTTGGTACTGTTGTGCCCAGTGAACTGAATTTTGTATTCTTGTGTCCTTTTCCATGCTGGAGAAGCCACCTCATCACCCTCGATCAAACTGATCTTCTTGCTAAGATGTTACATCTGAGGTTTAAACACATTCTCAACATTAATGGAGGTACTCACATGTTGACAAATTGCACCTACACTGGCTGAATCACCCAATGTTTAATACTTTCCATAACTCCAGAAATCAGTTGAACATTATATAGAGATTACACAGGTTAACTAAATGGTTCAGAACACATCTAGCTGCTACAAAATCTGAACCATTTACATGCAAATAGTGAGGATTTGAACAATAATGCTAGCAGGTCCAAAACACATGTTACCAAGAGCACTACTAAAATTCCTCTAAAATTAAGTCAAATGCAGGTAGATGTTATCTCATAGTTACAAGAAATAAAATCAGGAAAAAAAAAAATCTTTGGTTGCTGGTGAACAACCAAACGTGACAAAGATTTACAATTCTTAGCACTATCTCACCAGCTACATACAGGATCACAGCAATTGCATTTTGGTCAACTTCAGATTTGAAGCAGTGGTCCTTCACAGTGGCTTCTGGTTTTAATGTGTAAATCCAAATACCAAAGTTTTCTGCCATAAATATAAAGTTTGTGGCAGTAAATTTTGATATTTGGATTGAGTATTTGGTATTTGGATTTACTGCTACACAGAACAATAAATCCCAACTTTACAGTTTGAGAAAAATAAGTCCTCAAAACAAATGTCCGATGTCATTCACCCACAAACCGTATGGGGTTTATAGTTCTATAGAACATTAAGATTTAAAGAACAAGCAAAACAAAAAGCTACCCAGAAAACCTATGGAGTAAAGAACAATTCTGTACTGGACATGCAAAAACCTCTATGAACGGTCACATACAGAGACTCTTCAGTTTAAACTTCGCTGAGGTTTTTAAAATTCCTATACATAAATTAAGCCTCTGCTTGTAAAAGGGTGTTCTGAATCACTGTGCACATCTACTGGGTCACAGGTCCTGAGAGGACAAGCACTGTAAATGCCTCAGTACACCACTCCAGTTGCAAAATTGAACTAGCTGAAAAAGCTCAGACAGTTCACAGTGCTGGTGCCAGTCCAGAAGACAGTCTCCAAGTAGGATAAGTCAAGGGACTGCAGAACTGCAGAAAGACAGACCACACATCTGACTTGTCACTCACCCTTGCAACATGCCTAGAGGATGGTGACCAGCTAAGTTCATGGAAAAGTTACAAGTTTAGAGGAAAGGAGAATTATTCTCCCAATGAAGTAAGTGGGGGAAAGTTGTAATTATCCCTGTCTGGAATCTGGGGTGTTGTGGTTAATATCCCTGTTCTCGTCAATAGTCCAATGAATTTCCCAGTGGCCACAACCAGCCAGGACTTCAGTTTTCTATTCACACTCTAGAAACACATTTGGACCCTGGCTCACACTGACTCAGTGGGCAAGGTGCCGTTTGCTGAATCACAAGCACCGCTTCCTGTGGGACTCCTGCTGCCTCTAGTACTTGGAAGGAGTGCTTGGCTGCTTAGCTGAAGATCCACCTCACAGCTCCAGACAACAACGTTGCAGAACATATGTAGGTTGTGTAGCATTTGAATAAAATACACTATTACATCCCACAGGCTTTGAATGAGGTTATTCAGACGTGGTAGCACTTCATACATGTTACGTGACTTTCATTTTTTCTCAGGAAGGTAAACTCGGGGTTTTTTTTCAAAGGAAAAGACAGACAGTGCATCTACCTTTATGTTTCTTGTGCTTTGTGTCCTTCAATGGTGCACTTCATTATAATAGAATGGACATCTTATTGAACAGGCTGATTTTTTCTTATCAAGGTCATGATAGCTAAAACTCTCTGAAAGGGCTCATTTTCCCCAGCATAGGCTGTACCATACTTTTAGAAACAGACAAAACTAAATCAAGCAGCTCTTAGGTCACTGTAACAATACACATTTTAAAAACAAATAAAGTACTAGTAGGGGAATTTTGCATGGTACCATTATCAGAAATTGAACATATAAATTTAAAGTGCACATACTTCACATGGCTGTCCCAGCTCAGAAATTCATTGCTTAATTTTTGGTCAATAACACTGCTAAATGTTCTTGTTCTTACAATATGCAAAAGAAGGAGAGCAGTCTCTTCCTCTTGGTCATAGACTGGTGGCTGCAAGTAGTGAAATGGTTAATTGCTGCTGAGGATCAGTGAGTTTATCATGAGGTCATGATTGCATGCCAGTGCTAACCTCTTCATGGGACAGCAAAGCTGTTTCTGCAACCCAGCCAAGCCTAGACACTCTCCTACAGTTTTGTGACTCCTGCAAGGATTTCCGTTAGCTAAAGTTTTGGCAAAATGTGCTTATAAAAAAGTTTGTCAGGTACCAGGAGCACGCATGCACTAAAGCTCTAATCAGAAGGAATGGATACTTCTGTTTAGATTTCTCATTGGTAGCCCAACTATAACTATTCTGATTTGAGAGCTTATTTGATACTTGCATGCCTGCCAAAGAAGCCAGTATTTCACCTCAAGGATCTACTTTAATTGGCAGTAATAAGTCACTTTTCATTCTAAGAATGTCCAAAGTTTTATTTTGTCTGGAGGTTCAATTAACTAGATTTCTGAAGAAGTTTGTCCAAAAGAAGAATAGTAGTATAAGAAGACAACTGTATAAGCCTAACAGTGAACTGCCAACACATTAATGTTTCCTTCGTAAGTTTAGTGTGCAAGTAACTAAGACATTATTTTGCTGGTAGAATAACACTACTGACCTCATATCCCATACCTGAATGATGAAAACAAGAACCACTGGTAAACTTGAAAATTCACATCAGAAATTCTCAAATGACACAAGATGGGCTGAGTGTGTGCCAGGCACTAAGTTCTGAACCAAATATTTTGCAGTGGATATTATCTTTAGCTTATAGAGGAAGCCCAAATAGTTCCATAGCATTCACAATATTCCTACATATGCAAAATGTCAGCTTCAAAGTATGCTATTGTGGAATAACCCATAGCCAAAACCCAACATGACTGCAGAAGGTTAGCCTGCTGTAAAATGCAGAGGTGAGATGGCAATGGTACTACACAGGAATAGTCCTACACAAGAACTCGTTAGTTCACTGTTTCCTTCAGTTATTGCATAAGATCTGCCATTCTGAGGCTTTGGGATAGAATATCAGATAAGGACACACTCCTACTGTTAATCATATGCTAACAAACAGTGCTTATAACCAATAAACACTTTTATTTTGTCAAGAAGTAAAAAGAAAATACTCCGCTGGCCTTCAGCTGCTCAGCTTTCTGAGTGCTACTATTGCTTTGAAAGGTAAATCACATGTCAGGGTTCAGAGAACTACCTGTCAAATCAAAGATGCTTCAGCATTCATCATGAGTCACAGGTCCTGGGATTCTACTAGTTCTAATGGTCCACCTAACATCTGAAGAAATCCTCTCATAACATGAAAGTGGCGCCAAGCAGTTAGGTTTCTATTCTTATTTTCACTTTTATTAAACTGCTGGAAAATCTCCATGTCATAAGCATAGCTTATAGTTCCTTTGCCTTTTGAAGAGTCTGTACTACACAGATATGTATTAGGCTTTTATTTATATTTTTGATAGTTTTTTAAAGATACTTACAGTCAAGTTTGCCCATCTGCCTAGCCTGATGTTACTTACACAAATTGTTTCAACTTATAATACTTGATAAATGCCTACACAGACTTGAAAGTCACATGCTCAAACTGTGGTTTCCTTATGTTCCTTAAATCATTTTGTCTTTCCTCTTTCTCTCTTTTTTTTTTTTTTTTTTTTTTTTAAACAAATCTGCCTTCTCAGTATTCATCATAGTTAGGGAGAAAATGTCTAACATGCCTTTAGAAGGCAATGCAGAGAAACACAGATGTCCAAGGTGCTCCAGAACTGAGAACTGTGAAACTAACTGTGCAGTACTGTCAGTTTAATGAACCTCACTGTCAGGAATTATGTTAATGCAGTGACATGCTTTGAGGATAAGAGAAAACATGTCTGCCTGGCACTAAATACTATTTTGGAATCACCTACTAATATATCATCAGACTGTCAAAGACAAGATAAATTCCTTTTTCATGATGAATCACACGATGGGAAGGCAGTGGAACAGCATTAATCACCTAAAACTATCTGAAGCAAGCAAGTGACCTAGTAGCCTACATTACCTGTATTGGAATTTAGCTTGAAAATCATCACTCCTATAAGCTTAACTTCTACACATATAAAATTCAGGCAGGAAATATAAATAAACAAAGAAATCACATAAGGTGCTTGGCCAGAATGCCTAATTTGATGTCCTTGTATACCATGAGAGAATGCCTAAAAACATTTAACAGATCCTATGGTCTCTGAGCTCATGCTTTTGACTGCACAACTGACATTCAGCACCTGCCCTAGAAAAACCCTTTGCCCTCTTAATACTCATATCAAGTTATCTTCTAAGAGCAGGAGCTCGCCAAAAAAGCCAGCAGTATCAGCATCTACTTTTTGCAGTAACCCTGGAAGGAAAGATTGGGATTCCAGGCTCTTGTCAGCCCAGTACCCGCATTTCTAGCTTTTACAGTGAAGAGGGTAACCTAGGGCAGGAGTCATTCTCCATCTCCTGATGAGAATGAGGTCCTGCAGAGCAAGAAATGGGAGATCTAGGAGACCTAAGTAGCTCTCCAGGAAAAGCTGTTCCACTGGAAGATATGTTTTACGGTGAGCTTTTTGAGTACTTTGGGGAATACAAGAAAACAGTTGTTATGGAGTAAATGCTGATCCATGTCATACCAGTATAAACACATTATGCAGTAACTAAGCTTATAGTTGTGTATTTTAGTCAGTAATTTGGTACCCAAACTTATTCCACTGAAATGAACAGAGGACAAGGATCTCCCTAAGATGCTGTTCATTTATTTTTAAATTATATTCAGTGCAGAATAACTTAGCTTTAGGTAATATTCAGTACAGCATAGTACAGTAGCCTAGGATGTGTCCTGACATTCCTTACTCCCACTGAGTAATGCTTATTCATAGAAGTAGTTCCATATAATGAATTGTGTTACACAGACTATATTAGAAATTTCCATTTATCTCGGGGGAATTCAGATAGTCTGGCAAAAGCTTTCCTCTTGGACTACAACATGAATGTTCATCACCAGGTGCTGGGAGGGAAAAGTCAATTCTTTCCTATAGTCTGTCTTACCTTAGCAATATCCCACTCCTTACACTGAACTCATTCACACATTGATCAGTTCAGAGCTCACCAAATACAAATTCAACAGTGGAGTTTCTCCTCCAATTCCAGTTCAGGCTTCTCCAGTCTTCTGCTGGCCTTTGCATGGTGTGGAAGCTATTCTCACAAGAACTGTTGTGAAGCAGAGCAGAGCTCTGTCCTCTTTATCCTGGTCTTGGGATCTCCCTTTACACATCACTGGACACATTCCTAAGCTCTCTCTTTCACTGCCTCTCTTTGTGCTCTTATAACTGAACACTTGCCTTGAAATGGCTCTCTTTTGGTTCCCTTTTTTATTTTATTTTATATCTCACTTGGAAACATAAACCAATTTGCCATTTCTATGCTGGCGATGTTACACCTCTACTGTAAACATCCTCTCTGTCAAAGAGTAAATCCACACATCTCTCCAAGATCACCTTCTGTAAGACCTCTCATAAGATCAAACTGAACTTAATTATAACAGAGCTCCATCTTTCCTGGTCCTTTGAGGTCCAAAACCACCGTCCTCCATCTTTTTTCTCTACCACTAAAAGCAATGCTGTTTTTCTGCCTGCCAGAAGCCTTCAATCAATGTAATTAACTGATCTTGTCTGCACTCAGAAAAGCTCCAGCAAAGGCTTATCTTGGAACTTTCTTTGCTCAGGTCATGCTGTATCATCTGCCTGTTCTTCACTGAGTCAATCACACACAATTTGTTTTCACTGTCAGAACACCTCATGGCCTGTGCCCTCTGGGCTGATCCTCTCGCATTCATTCTTTCGATGCCGAGTCCTCCTGAATAACCTCCACTGCACACTTACTAACTTTTCTGATGTTAAGTCCATAGATAAGTGCCTTTCAACCTTTTCCAGAACAACCTTCACTTGCTGCAGCGTTCTCCTCCCAGTTCTGATAACTACTTACTTCATAATCCTTTCTTTCTTACCCTTCCCTGACTAAATGAGAGCAGTTTGTGAAAAGCAAATGACAATGCTGCCCCTTCCCTCCTTCCTCCACCACCTTGCCCCTGCCTTTCTGATCATGACTGCAATGGTAGCAGCATGTGGCCCAAGATACTGAGCATGGACTCTGGTCTACACCTTGCCTTCTCCATCTCCCTGGTCTATGCCTCATTCACACCTGGTCCCTAGAGACAAGTGATCATACTCCTGACACAAAGGGAACAAAGGAAAAGTGGACTCCAAAGCTGTTTTAAAAAGGCCCAGTGTTGAAGGCTTTGTAGTGTCTCAATTTGAGATACTTTGCTTATAAAACACACACATTACAAGAATAAATTCTGAAACCAAAACTACTGAATATACTAGTGGTCAGTATTGCCAAGAAAAAGCCATGAAGACAGAAGAGGGAGATAGAAAGTACTTCTGCTTTCTGGCAAGAATACCCTTGCTGGTACTGATGATAGGTCACTCTATGTTGGACTAGATGATCTTCTAGGTCCCTTCCACCACCTAACATCCTGTGATTGTGTAATATGCCAGAACCTCCCTTTGGAAGATTTGTCTGAAGAATGAAAATAAAGACTATTTTGCAAACAAAAAGCGTTAAAGTGTTTCTAAAAGTTGTTGGTTTTGTTTTGGGATTTTTTTGTTATTGTTTTTTTCAGTTGTGCTTATCATATACGAGAAGGCTCTGTAATCTCACTTTTTTCTTTTTTTTTTTTTTTGGTGTTGTCTTTTTCCATCAACGAAAGCTGCAACCGCCATAGACACAACAGGCATTAAAAATATTGCAGGAGAGCAACCACAGCTTTCTTAGAGATGTATTTACTTAAACTCTATAAACTTTAAACAACAATGGGCAAACAAAGATTAGGAAAGTAGCAGAGTATCTACACTAGAAATAACTTGGAGGAAGCTAACTAGAAAAAAAACAAAGACTTCAGCCACAACATCTGAAGGAGTGGGAGGGGGATAAAAGATAAGTACTATTATTAGAGCACTTGAGATAGATGCTGCTATTAGAGTACCCAAGTGAATTCTGTTTCCCCTTTCTTCTCAGCACAGATTCTTGATGAGCTTATGCAGGAAGAATGCTGTTGTTCAACAGCACCCAGGAAGCACCTTATGTTTCTCCTTAAAAGTCTTTTTCCTCTGAACTATTCAACAGTTGTTCATTTGAATGTGTATTGAGACTTCACCTGACACACTGGGCAGTACTGACCGATGGGCTCCATGCAATCCCATCTTTCTTCATTTGGTACTTTTGCCTTCAGCTGTAAATTCACTCAGGTGTCTTTTCTTCAGAGGTTTTTCAGTATTTCATAGAACAGTCCATGACTAAGGTCATTAATGTTACGATTACAGAGTTGTTTTTCTAGCTTGTATTTATTTAGATAATAAATGCTTTAAAAATGTATACTGCTGCCCACCATTACGGGACCTGGATATTTACAGTCAAAACAACCCTGCCTTTAAGGATTGTAGCACAAGTCTTTGCCATGGCTGCATGTGACCTACCTCTGCAGGGAGCAGAGACACTCAGTGCAGCTGCTACTCTCTGGACATAGAGAACTCCCTGCCACTGATCCTGCACTCTATCTGAGAGGTGCAAGACCTACACAACACACTGTGTTCTCCCTGGATGCCAAACTGGTAGGGGCAGGCAGCGTCATACTCTACAGGCAGCAGGAACAGTTGACAGTGTCTCTCCACTGAGCCAGCTGTTAGGGCAGCAGTGCCACTTGGCAGGGCAATCTGTAAAGCCACCACTTCCTTCCCTGCAGGTAGGATCCATCTATCTTGGTTTAGGCATTTGTCTTCCTTCATGAGCTGGAAAGCCAAAGATAGAGAAGGAAGGAGTAGAATCCTAAATGATCTTTCCAGGAAGCCTCTGACAAAGATGGGCAGCACCAATTTTCTCGCCTGGGTGTATCATACAGAGGGTTAGGTTATGTTGCTTCCCTGGATACACCATCACTAGGATACAGCATGCAGAACTAATTCCCCTAAAATTTACTTTTTTTCCCAGTTTTAAGCTTTTTTTTTTTTTTTCCAGAAGTCTGCCAACTGGCACACCCTTGGTTTGTTGGTTTTCCTGTGGAATGTGAATCTGGTGGACTAACCCACTGCAGAAACAATAGTCAGAGCCAGCGGTTTCTGTAAATTTCCAGTGTTAGATTTCAATGTACTATTCCAGATCAGTAAATGGAAGGTAGACAACATAGGATTCCCTTGAAAAACACCCTATTTCAGAACTTAAGATCACCAAAACAAGCATACCTTAATCCCTAAAAAACTATGTGTTTTCTTTCTGTCTTCTAGCTTCAGACTCAGAAGTCATATTTTCTGGATTTCCCCCCAGTGTTACCAGCAAATAGAAACTAAAGCTGGGTCTAGAAGAAAAAACAAAGATAATTTAAATCTATTAAGGATATGGATGCAAGATCTGCAGCTCAGACTAATCTTTGCTCTAGGTAGTCGCTGTCTCAACTGGGCAGTTTCAACAGAGGTGAAAGAGATTGGTGATTTTCATAATCAGTGGGTTTTCATAAATGCTAAATGAGATGCAAAACACAGTTGCAAAGCAGGTGCACACCAAGCTGATGAAGAAATACTCAGATGTGATCATTGCTGTTCAAAAACTATCCGTATCCGGACAGCTCACTGAAACAACAGAACACTGTACACAGAAATAACATCCGCCAAGGAGCTCCGCTCCATGCGTGACTGAAACGGGCCCAGTGACAGGGGATTTCACAGGAGCTCACGCTGCTCAGCCTCTACCTGCACTCAGCTCCTAGTACAGTCAGGCACTTGGAAAAAGGCAGCTGGAGCAACTAACAAAAGTGTGCTTCAGAGGGATTGTGTCATTTCAAAGCTTCAACCACATTCTCTCCGACTGCAATAATACAGCTGAGCCCACAGCAGCCGGTTGCTTGCTGGGACTGAAGCAAGTTTCAAGTTTTTGATGACACTGGCTTAACTCAGAGAGAAAGGCTGGCTACTCCTGCTGCTTGCAAAGCAACAAGTAGTGTCAACAAGCATCCAGAGAAGAGGCCAGTGGCCTTCAGAGGATATACTCTGCTACATCTACCCACACAAATAACACAGATAAGAAAAGAACACTGGGCATGAAGGAAAGGAACCAAATTTAAAATAAACAAATAAATCTGAGTAGCTGAATTATACCTAAAGGAAATGAGATCACCATTTGCTTCAGATTCCAACCACAAACAACTGACATGCAATCAAGAGTCATTAAAGTATAAGAATTTTTATGAATCACATTTGATTTAAAATCAGCTACTCTGGAAATTCCTGGGACTCATACAAGCTGTAATTGGAGAGAATAATATTAAAGAGTGAGCTGAATATCTTTATGAATGACAATAATACAACATTGAAATCTATTGGTTGACATTTTAAAAACTATTGGCTTAGTCACCCCTGCAACTATCTATTAATTATTACCTGTAATTATCTGTTCTATTACTTCTAGCTGTAAACTGAAGTAGTAAAGTGATTACAAAAATGTTTTATTGTAAAGTAAGTGCCCATGTTTTTAAAGGTGGAGATAAAATATTCAAACCCAACTTTTTTACAGGAAAATTTCCCTTAAACTTGTAACACATTCTCTGATTGCCTTGAGATACTTTCTGCCATAATCCAAAACTTATTCTAACCCATTCCCGGTTGATTCTGAAGCCACATTCCAATACACAAACAGTTGTAAATATAGCTATATTCTTTATATTCTATACCCATAGTTGAGGCTACTTAATTAAATGGCAAGCTATTTTCTTTTTAAAAAACAAAAGTATCAAACTATTATCAGTACACAGATGATAAGTCATGTGAAAATGATCTAGGTGTTTTCTTAGCTTTTGTGTTCTAAATAACTAACTAAATACTGAATTATTCTGCACTCCTTTGTGAGATAACAGATGTTTAGACACTCATAATAGCTCATAGGCAAACTTGGACCTCTTCTTAATGAAGAAGAGAGCAGTTAACTTACTTAACAAGTAGAGAGCAGTTGCAAATAGTTTTTCTAATTCAAGGGAAGCCAGGTTGCCAAAACAGACATTTAGTAGTCAAAGGACCAATTCTGATAGTACTTACATGTCATGCAAGTGAGAATGTGCTCCACAGAGCCACCGGACTTAAGTCAATGTAAAACCTCTAGTGTATCTGAGCTCTAACTCTGCAAGTACCTTGAAGAGAAGGGACTGCTCCCCCTGCACTGAGCCCCATTACCTTCAGCAGGGGCTTGCAGATGTGTCTGCTCACGGAGCCAGGACTTCAGGTTTAGGGCAGATTTCTAAGCATGGTTGTAATTTTCAGCATGTGGATGTTCCTGTTGGTGTAGTGAGTGCCCCGACTGAGAAAATCAATGTGGAATATCAAGGTACCAGAGTAAGGGAAATTCCTCCTCCAAGGGCAGCACTTTGGTGGCAGTTGTCTTTACTAATATTTACAGGGTTACTTAACTATCCATGAATTCTATCCTTTGGGGTTTGCCGATAAGCCACCAGAATCCATGTGTGGTGAACAGTATTTCTCTTCAGTTTTAATATTTTGTCATCAGCTGTGAAAAGGAACACTAGATCTAATAATAACTCCACCCTGGCCATTTCTGCAAAACAAGGCAAACCTCACATCTCTTTCAGCACACCACCAGGAGATAAACCCCCTCCATTTATTTAAGAGGGTCGCTGTCCTCATCTAGTGGGAACAGGATGTTATCTTTTCTGAATTTGCTAAGTCAGGCTGGCCAATTAGTCTGAAACATTCAAGTTACTTCAACTATAAATTGAAATAATCAGCAAGATTTTTATCAGCAATTGAATCACAGTACACCAAGAACTGTCTGACTGCAGGTCTGATCCTACTATCTCTTCAGTGTTGGATCCACTGCAACTGAGCTGCGTTTGAGGTAAGTCCTATACAACTGCAAAGGGATCACAGACTTGGGTCATATAAACAGATCACCATAGGTACATATTTTCTTTACTCCGTGCTATACACGAGGTACAGAGAAGTACATAAAGTTTTATTATGAACAGCCCTGACTATGTACATGAGAGAATTACTTTAGATTTCATCAATTACATTTTCTCATTTACACACATTTTCTCATTTACACACCCTACTCCTACTAAGCAGGTAAAGTATCTTCTGAAAGGTCACCCACAACAATTCCTGTAGCACCTCTTTTCTTTAGAAATATTCCTCCCTTACATCCTGCCACACTCTGCCAAACCCAGATAAAGGACCTAAGTGATGGAACCACAGACATATAAGGAAAAATAACTAAACAGTCGAAAGCATAAAGTGGCTCTCAAAATACAGTACTTGTTCATGAGTCTGCTCAAGAGTTTCCCTCCTAAGTCCCACAGCTTTTCATTAGTCAGAATCTACTGGGCAAGTTCCACTGAGAGTCTTTCAGAAGACATTTCATTTTGTTCACCATCCTTCCCAAACAATTTTGATTCACCATTCTTCCCAAACAATTTAGATTTTGAATTATAAAGACATTCTTTTCCTCTGTCCTATCAGTCTTATTCCAAAGAGATAACATGGCTTGTAACAGGGCCCTTTCAAACTCTCAAGATGTGTAGTAATGAACAAACCCTGACCCTGAAGCTACCAAAAGTCCTTTGGCAGCTGAACTGGTCCTGTTTCACCTCTTCCACTCCCTAAGTCTGGGCATTTCCTCTCTGTGCAGGCAGGACCAGCTTTGAGGTCAGGTGGAGGTCTTGCCAGAACTGGCAAGCTACAGATTTTCCAAGGCTGTGCCTTAAGACAGGGCACATAGCAAGGGCCCAAGGGTTTATTTCAACTGACACCTCACTTCAGATCCCGTCGTGCCAGCTCATTCAACTCAGGCACTGGAAATTGTCTCATCCATTTCTGCTTCCCTTAGAGTCACTGCTCACAGAGATCATGCAGCCTATTTTGCTGTGGGGTTATTTTCAGTACCAAAGCAAACTAGCAGCAACCTTGGAGATCTCTTTGCTAAACCGTATTCTCAGTTCATCCTTCAGCTATTAATCTTTTATCTGCTTCAGACCAAAGAACTTTGATGGAACTAAAGCTGTACTGCAAACATGTTAGTTTCTGATCAGCAACTGTTCCCAGTCTGATTGAAACAAAGTGATACCACAGCCCAGTTCACTTCTGCTGGTGGCCTTTCAGATATATTTTACCTAAATAAAAAGCAATACAGTATTTCAGGAAAACCTGACTATATGACAAATGGTAGAAAAAGAGAGTTTAGAATCCTGCAGTATCTTGTGCCAGAGTGAAGACAAGCTCTTGGCTCCTGGACCTGGGAAAAAAGTATGAACCTTCCATTTTTTAGGGGGAAAATGGGGCATGAGGGGCATCTACACAGCTTGTTCAGAGAGATGATCATTGCTCACACTTCTACAGCACTTCTCAGGAAACAACTAAAGTGAAAGAGGAAACACAGATGTTCTAGGTTTGACTCTTTTTTCCAGACAGTTGAAGGAGTCCACCAAGGCCTGGCACCTCTTCCTTGGGAGTGTGAAGAAAGGAGAGGAGCAGTCCAGCACCGAAGAGCCCTCCTCTACCCAGAACATTGACCCTTCCTTGTTCTCCCTACTGAATCAAACTATGACACATTTCTTCATTTATTACATGTAACTTTGGTGTACTAAAATTCATTGAATAATTTTTTTTCCCCCTGGAATTCATTCCTTAGGATAAATTTACTGCTTAGCCACTCTTCTAAAGTGAAGAGAGTGTTATGCATATTCTACCTTGAGATGTTCTGCCATGTTTCTTAGAGGAAATAATTGCTTGTGATGTTAATATGTTCAAGTCACCACACACAGCAATGTGACTCTCCCAAAATTCAGAAAGTTTTGTTCCTTACCTATGTTCTTTTTTTGGCTTCCAGCTTGAGCTGTTCTCTTGACTCAGTTCCTGCCATTCACTGCAGTCAATTCAGTGGACTTCGAGCAGATGTGAGGTCTGTTCTGTCATGTGGTTGGATACCTGAACAGAAAAGAAGAGAGAATTTAAGTTGCCAATGCCTGAATAAAGCTGTGGTTATATCATACACTTGACACAAATTGAAGGTAGAGAAGGACAAAGAAAGCTAAGCCAGACTCATACCAGTGAATTAGATGTTAAACACAAAAGGGTGATCTCCTCAAGCCTTGAATTTTTCAGGCATGAAAACATTCCCCTTGAGGGAAGTTCAGGTCAACTCCTCCTCTAACCTGGCAGCTAAAGAAACTGCCACACAGCCTATGGATACCAGCCTCAGCTCAGTCACCTACATTACCTGAACGTAAACCCCATGAATATACCCACAAACACACAAATGGTTTACTGTTATTCACTGCATTATTACAATGTCCCAGCATTACATATAAACACACATATTTAACTGGTTTAGGAAAGATTATCTGTTCTGTTGGGCTTGCATTCTTACATAGATGTCAGCCAGCTTCTCCATCCACACCTTACGAAACAGAAATACAGAATAGTTCTTTACAAGACGGAAGTTATGGGAAAACCATGACCAAATTCTCAGGGGCAGAACATTTCTCAGGGGTGAGGGAGCTGTAAGTAGCTTCGGAGCAGCTGAACCCCGTGTCCTAACAGCTTCCAGCTGGCAAACGTCCCGTGTTTCTCTGAAAACATATTGAGTGCCTCAAGCCCACATTCTGACCCAATACCCCCTCCCAGTGGGCTGTGTTTAACCCACACCTGAATCTATTTCATTAGCTACGCATTAACAATTGGTGATTCTCGCATTAGGAGTAGCAACGTATAAATAAAATATACCACACTTGTTTATACCTCTGGACGTGTTTCAACACAAGTCATTCGTCTCAGAGCTGTCATTCACACATCTTGTTTGTTTTTAAATGCCTCTAAGAACTTAATCGCCGGCGGCCACGGCGAGGCCGAGGAGCCCCTCGCAGAGCTCTAGCTCCGAATAAGGTTGTTTGTTCGCCCTGACCGCACTCCCCCCGCCCCCCGAAACTAAAAGCATCGAATAAAATTTCCCCCTTGAGTCACTGCAGCAGGTTTTGTTCGCAGCGCGGTGAGCCCCGGAGCGTTCGCAGGTCCCGGGGGGCGGCCCCGGCCCCGGCCCCGCCTCAGGGCGGTGGCGGCGGCAGCGGCGAAGGCTCCACCCCGGCCCGGCCTTTATAGCGGCCGCGCAGCGCAGCGCTGCCACCAGCCGCTCTCAACAGCAGCTGCTCTGCCACAGCTGCCTTCTGCTGCGCCTGCCCCGCTCCGCTGCTCGCAGCTCCCGCGCTGGTAAGTCCTTTCTCAGCCGATTTATCCTTTCAGGGCAAAAATGCTGCGTCTGGGTCCAACAGAACGGAGCGGCTGCTCGTGACGAAAATAAAAGTGCAGAGGGTGCAGTGTTTCAGCAGCGGGGAGGGAGGGGGATCTGCTACAGGCTAGCCTGATTTTTGCAAGAAATCAGCAGTGCTGCTATTTGTGTGATGGTAAGGTTGGGCTCGAGCAGCTAATTAAGGTAACGAACAAATTACTTGCCCAGCTCTCAAATATGCTCAAAATAGTTCTTTCCACGTATTTTGTTTCAAGGGAAAATATGTCTGCTGAAATCACTGAGCCTGAAAAGTGGGCACAGTCAAGTACCTGAAGCATGATTTGATTTTTTTATCATGCATCCTAATTACAAGCAAAGGGTGCATCTACATTAACGTTTTGATTTGGACCTTGTCAGCTGTTTTGTCCAAATGAACCAATGATTTTTATCCATTCCGTGTTTTGGTCCATGCCACCAAATGGCTTTAGAGTACTTGTACTGTATTTCTGCTGAATAAAATGGAAGTGTGAGATGCCCTCCAAATATCAGCAACCATTCACTCTGCAGGGCTGGTTCATAGCACAAACCTCTGAAGCAGGTGGAGTGGGGAGCATCTCTTCAGCACCAACTTGGTTCTGAATCACCCTTCCTACTGTAGCGTGCTGCATACTGATGTAAATGTAACAAAGACTGCAATAGAATCTTTATAAAATCCGGGTTTCTAGAACTGAGGACACTGAAAGACCACAAAGCAAATAGTAAAAAAACACTGCAACACCAAAACGCCATGACTTGCACGGTGATGTAAAAACCTCAAAATATATTGCCAATTTTTAACTGCTTTCTCCTGTTGTTTTTACAGGCCAGTTTATTAACACATGCTCTTGGGCAGGCTTCTGTATGATTGGCCAGAGAATCAAACTACATATTAAAAAAGTCAAGAGAGTATGTTCTTAATATACTAATGCTGTAATTGAGGTACCATTAAGACCCAACTTTCAGGGGCTTGCAGTGGTCAGAGATGCTCAGTGAGGTGACTGGGCTGCTGTAAGCACCTGGCATTTACAAGATGCAGTCAACAACTACAGCAGTAATGAAAAAAAGAGCTTTCCCTTTCATCCCCTGAATGGGGCTGCTCACTGCTTTTGTGGTGAGGTGCTAATAATCGGTTCAATAGGTACAAACAGCTTGACAGAGGCTAAACACATCTGCTAATTTCTGTGTTATCCTACACTGCAGAAACTCAATATAGTGATTTTTATTTTTTTTTTCCAGTTTCCCTTTTCTGCTTCATTTAAACTCCTAAATAAAATCTGGTTCTGTTGCTAAATGTACATAAAAACTAGAAGCTATTGTTTGGGAGTGTAATATGACAAGTAATAAGCAGGTGTCCTGCAGCCAGTCAGTGCTTAATTCTTCTGTCAATTACATTGTGACTTATTCTGAAACCAGCTGAAGACAACAGAAATAAGAAAGCTGATGCTGCAAGGTACAGAGTTATTAAAAGTTCCTGTTTTGATTTTCAGAATCAAAATAATACAGATAGAAGAGGAACAAAGCCAAGTTAACTAACAACATGAAGTTACCCATCTTCCTCACAGTAACCCTGGGCATGCTTGTCACAGGACTAGATTCTGTAAGTTTTGAAATAAATGGTGTGGGGAGGGTTCACTTGAAACTACTTTCAGTTTAATTATACTTCTGTTTTGGACAGTGTAGTAGGCCTGGGACTTGAATTCTCCTTTTGGCTGCCTTTCCTTGTGTGTATATATATATATATGTATATATACATATATGCTGCATATATATGTCCAAGAAACCTGGTCTTGAACCCTTCAGTTTTCTTTTCTGTTTCTGCTCCACCCTGACATCTCTGCTAGCATTCAGACAGTAAGACCTCGTACAATAACCAGGAAATATAGCTTTTATAACTTTCTTATAATGCAATTATTGTAGACACTGAATACCAAGAGCTCTCTGGTCTTTCATGGAGGTGAATATCAGGCCTTAACTACATTTCCATCTCCCCTACTTCAAAGTGGATGCTAAAGAAGAGGCAAAATATATCAATTTGATTGGCTTTGACTACCAGTTTGTGTGACAGCTGATCTCTATCAGCACAGTCATTCACCAGCATTAGGGAATTTTATTGTTTACTTGTTTTATGTCAAGCAAGACCTACTGACCTCTGCAAGAAGTACACATAAAGCCCAATCTCATTTAATTCCATGGAGAAATATCCAGCCTACAAAGCAGAGGCAGGACCTGAGGTACAGGACAAGAATATATTATTGTAGAAGTCTACTGGCTTTTATTCCATGGCTCGAACATGAAGCACCCAAGTCACCAAAATGACAGAGGCAGATAGGGAGTGTTGCATATTCATGCTGCTTGGTGACTGAGAGGTGGAGAGGGAGAAGTTCCCTGTTTTAGGCTGCTTAGGTCCTTATAGCAGAAATAACTGCAGCATTGACCTGAAGCAGTGGACCAGCTTTGTGTTTTTGTTCTCATTCCAATGTGTTCAAGTAGAGTTCCAATGTTCATTCACATAGATATTTAAGAGAGCAGGTTCAGGTGGTAACTACAAGCAAAAAAAACTTAAACTGTAGAAGGTATTCATTGGGGAATAGAGCTTTGGACCATAAAAAAATTATCTAAGCCACATAAACTCTTTCCTTAAAGTCTTCCTTTGTTTTTGCCTTAGGTTTATTATAGCAGGAAGTACCACAAGCTGCCACATAAACACAGATCAGATCACCAGGGTAAGTATCTGCCTGTTCTACTTGTCCTTAAAAATCCTGTAATATTTTTTCATGCAAGAAAACATCTTAATGTTATTTAACACCCAAAACATAATGACAACATATTTGAATGATCAAGTGTAACACTGAAAGCTAACTCATTATGTCTTTTACTTGTAGAGTGCTTTTGTTTGAATGGAGGAACCTGCGTTACCTATTACTACCTTAACAGAATGAATTATTGCAGATGCCCAGAAGGATACACTGGGAGTCACTGTGAACTAGGTAGAGTATTTATCTTAACTAAATAGATTGAGAAGACCTAAAGTAATGGATATGAAACACTAAGTGATAGCATTACTCACAAACACATGCCTGGATATCCTTTAGCACTTCATGCTAACATATATAAGTGAGGGAAGCCCACTAAATACTGGTGTAAAATGGGAATTTCTCACAAGTTGGGTTTTTTGACCCTGCCTCATCACTGATGTCAACCTTACAAATATTTTCACTTGGAGTGGAAAACTAAAACTTCTTTAGGAGTGTCTATCAGCAGAATTATACTGTGAAGCACACAGACTAGTGAAGAAGCAATATGCATGCTTTAAAGCATACATTGCTTGATGCTCAACAGCCCCATAGAACAAATTTAGTAAGAACATACAATCAGTTCAGATTTTGCATCGTCTGTTTTCAAGTGTAATGCATTAATGCATCAATGTTTTCTTCATTAGAAGGATCCATACAGATTTTTTTTTTTAATCAGAAGAATTATAAGCAAGAACAGGCTGCTAACAAAATATTTTTCTCAGAAACTGGCAGGATGTGCTACACTGGGAATGGGGAGGACTACAGAGGAATGGCAACAGAAGATGAGTGTTTGCCATGGGACCTTCCTTCAGTGGTCAGGAGGAGTCATTACCATGCTTACTCAAGGAATGCTTTGCAACTTGGACTGGGCAAGCACAACTACTGCAGGTAAGAAAAACATCACTCTTCCCTGAGGAGATGACTTATTGTCATAGGCCTAGAAATGCCTCAAATGATGGCATATGGTTTTAAAAAATATTAGAGATTAATTACCTAAAAATATTTGGAATGTGACTTCAAGTGTTTAGAGTTCTTACCACTGAAGCTGATTGAACGGCAGAATTCCCAGTATGCAACAGTAATAATCAGTTGTTGATTATTTTATCTGGCATATCTTGCAGCAGAACATTTTCTTGATCTTTCCAGGACAGCTAGAATTCAAGACTTTTTTTTTTAACTGTCTTTATGAAAAGAAACATGTTTTTATCTTCTAGAAACCCAAATGGAAGAAGCAAGCCCTGGTGTTACACCAAAAAGAGATTTGCCATACAAGAAACACCCTGCAACATGGAGAGTTGTGGTAAGTTTACAAGTGACTGATTTATATATATAATACAAGGTTAGGGTTTGTTTGTTTGTTTTTTAAAAACCAAAACAACAAAAAAAAAAATCTGAACTCTTTTTTTTTTTTTCCACTAGGTCATGCATGTGGTCAAAGGAGCATCAGCAAGTACTTCAAGATTGTTGGTGGCACCCAGGCAGAGATTGAATCTCAGCCTTGGACAGCTAGCATCTTCCACACTGTAAGGGGAAAGGATGCTTTTCTGTGTGGTGGCAGCCTCATTGATCCTTGCTGGGTGCTTACAGCAGCTCACTGTTTTAATACACCGTAAGTTGATGGTTCTGCATCCTTATTTGCAACTTTCTTCAGCTGATTTCTTTGCACAATGCTCACTGAGCAACCCTTCAAAATGTGCTGTAATTGGAATGTTCTTCTGGTTGATCAAAACAAGAAGAGCAGCCATAAACATTAAGCCTCTGGAAGCCCAAGTCTAGCAGCAAGACCTAGCAAGATGCAAATATTAAGTGAATTATATTATTAAAACAATTTTAGCCTGCACTGGGGCAAAGGTTTCACTTTACCTTGGCTATTCCCAAAACTTAAAAGTTGTACTAAGAGATGATGAGCTGTTGAGCAATACATTCATGGGTGTTTCTGTAGTTACCTGGGGCAAGCTGATCCTACTGTCATCCAGCAGAGGATTCTCCTGGCCAGTGCCTGGTGCTAGTGGTAGCTATCTAGCTGTGCCTTTCAAAATGCCTGAACTTCTATCTTAATCCCTTCAAACAGAAAATTGGGGTGATTTATTCTAGAATACTGGGTCAAATATCAAAGATCATGTTTTGATTTTTGGTACTTACCAGCATGGAAGTAAACAAAATAGAACTGGATAACTGGTTTTAAACGGACCTCACACTGGTAGGCTTCATGAATCTCTTTATTCTTATTCAGATCAAAAAAACCAATAAACAAATATGCCTACAAAGTCTTCCTTGGAAAGTCCTTACTGAATGTTACTGATAATAAGGAGCAAGAATTCCTGCTTGATGAGATCATCTCTCATCCTGAGTTTACAGATGACACAGGTGGCAATGAGAATGATATTGGTAAGTGTCAGTTTAATATGAGCCTTTGAAACACTGAATGCTATCTAAGTGTGGAGTCCATCTTCTAGAAGATGTAGAACCAGAGATGAGATGAAGTGGAATGGGAACTATGTGCTTCTGATAAATAGGCCTGTGCTGAGCGAGCCTTTTCTGTTTATGAATACATTTGGTTTGTAGTACATGTCAGATGCATTACCTGGCACACAGTTACCTGTAAACCTGCTTTATCTCTGGACCTGTACAAGCCATGGCTTTTCCTTAAGTATTACTGGCAGCATCCCATTTCAACCCTCTTATTCTAGGTCTAGAGAGATCACACTGCATGTATAGTGAATGATTTTTAAAATGCATGTATGGTAGGGTTCATCACAGTCAGGGAATGCTGTATCAGGCAGAGCATTAGCTGAAGGTTATCCTGAATTAATGCAGACTTTCAGAAGTCTCTCTGGTTTTCACAAGCATATCCCTATACCAACAAGGTCAGAGAGGTTTTTGCTACTTGCAAACAGACTAGCCACTCTTGTACTTGGCAGTGCTCTGCCATCCCTTCCAAATTCCTGCTGCTAAGGAAAAAGATTCAAAGAATATCTTCAAGACTTTCTCATGATAAGTACAGTGTAAACTGGCCCATCTTCACCAGGGCAGCAGATGCCACCCTTTATAGCCAGGCAGGAAGCTGAGGTTTTTAAACTTCTGAAGATAACGCTTGCAGAAGAAACCTGTCTGACCTGTGGGCCTCTGTCCAGTAAGGCAGTCCAAGATGGAATGTTTACCAGTTTTGGTGTTGGGAACCAGTGTCATTTCAAAAGCAATAAGATTGATATGCAACAAGAACTAAATGTTAGTGCTACTATTCCCATTAACTACACCTGATACTTCTAGTGTCAGAATCTGAAGATAAAAACTTGCTCTACAAATCTAACTGTCTTCTATGACTTGTTTTTAGCTTTGATAAGGATAAAAACAACTTCTGGACAGTGTGCAGTAGAATCAAAGTATGTGAGAACAGTCTGCTTGCCAGAGAAGGACCTTAACCTACAAGACAATACCCGGTGTGAAATAGCTGGCTATGGAAGACAAGATTATTGTAAGTGAACACTTGTTTTTATCTTCTAAGCTTTTTCATTAAGTAAAAAAGTAAACCAATAATGTAGAATCTGGAAATAAGAGCCTCATATTAAATTAGCATAACTATTCCAGTTCTGATTTGAGTGCTAAAAGCCTGCGAGTGTTTGTGTTGTTGGTTTGTTTTTTGTTTTTTTTTCCTTGGATGGTGAAAATATTTAATCTTTTGTTTACAGATGACCTGTACTATGCTCAAAGACTGATGTCAGCCAGTGTGCACTTAATATCGCAGACAAAATGCAAATATGAATACTATGACAATATCAGAGTTACTGACAACATGGTCTGTGCTGGAGATCCCACATGGATGACTGATGCATGCAAGGTAAAAACTAGTTTGTTTTGTCTTCTAAAGTTTAAATGCCTGCACACTACATGGATCAGATCATGCCATTGTGTAATTGTACTAGTCAGTCTCTATGTAGTAAAAATGTACTACATCAAGTGAAGTTGACCCATAATTGGCTAAACATATGGAATAAGGTTGGGACCTAGAGTTATCTCCTTCCAGACCCTCCTTTGGAGGTGCAAGAAGTGCAGTGTCTTGGCTGTTGTTAGTTCTCACGGCCTTGTTTGCAATCTGTTCAAGCAATGGCTGTTAAATACACATCAGAGGAATACAGCAGCTATTCCAACCTCAGCTTTTACTTCATTAACACCAGTTATAGCTCTGCAAAAGTATAAAAGTGATTTACAGGCGGACACTGCCCCTCCAGACTCTTCAAAACTAGAGCAACTTCCTTGTACCCTTGTCGGGCACAGGGGCCATACGAGCCACTAAAAACAAGCATTGTCCTTGAGCATAAAACTACTTTATGGTCAGGGAGACAGTTGATTCTGTGATGAAGAATTGGACATGTTGGCTTTGGCCTTACATCACTAGCCTTATAGCTGAATACAAACTTAAGATGGAGTGTTGCTTTAAGTAACCTCTGTTTTGTTCAAAGGGGGAACTAGAGGTATCCTTACCTTACAGGGTGTGTTCATCTGAAGGCTTATGTTCTACATATATAGTCTTTTCTAATGTAAACACCTATGAGCTAAAGTTTCTTTAGTCTGTTTCACTCTAAAAAACAAACAAACAAAAACAAAAACCACAAACAAAACCCCCACTGAAACCAAACAAAACCCCAAAACAACAAAAACAAAGCTACAAACCCAATAAAAAAAGCCCACATGAGAACCAAAAGCAAGAATCGCAGGCATCCTGCTATAAAAGTTCCATCTGCAGAAAAGGGCCTAATGTATTCTTTTTTTTCCTGTTATCAGGGAGATTCTGGTGGCCCCATGGTCTGTGAGCACAAGGGCAGGATGACGCTGTATGGGATTGTCAGCTGGGGAGAGGGCTGTGCAAAGGAAAACAAGCCTGGTGTTTACACCAGAGTCACTCGATACCTCAACTGGATTGACTCCACCATGAATGCTGTCATTGCCAAGAGTCGTTTTCTTCCTGAACCAAAGTGACCTTTTTTTTCTACATCTGGACTCAAAAAGATGAAGCCTGTACTGATGCCAGGACACTCAAGTCCTAAATGTCATGAGAGGCTTTTATTTTAAATGCTGACGTAGTCTGCTACTCAGACCAGTGTTCCAGAGGCGGAAGGATGGTTGATATCTTACTAAGAGTTACCTGAAAACCACTCCATGGGAAGCTAAAATATTTAACATTTAAATGAGCATTCCCATGTACAACTCTATAATCTCAAGTTACCTGTCCACTTCAGTTATGTTCCAGCATTTGGTCTGGAAGTACTGGTACAGTTTTAACTTGCTTAATTTGAGACTTAACTTTATATATGGCCTGAGTCTAAAATCTTTCCTCATGACACTGGACTTGAGTTCTCTCAGTCCTCTGAAGACCACTACTGTGGCAGGTGCTCAAGCTTTGTATCAGCCAGTGGAAGAAACTACATCAATGTTACTGCTGCTAATGTGTGAAGAAGAAACCAAGTCTAATTAGACTGAGGCAACATGGTGTAGAGGGCTTTGCTACAACCAACAGAGTAACACTGTCAGGGGGGCCCCTGTTGTATGTATGTCAAGCATTACAACTCCTAATATATTCCACTTAAGAACTGTGCTGCAAGAAAGCAACTTGAAAACATGGCTGGAGTTCTACGTCATAGCTGAAGGTGTCTAGGTCCCCTGAAATGTCCAATTATGCAACTTTACATCCACCTATGCACCCAGGAGAGGATGTAAGGACTTGGCAGCTCTTGAATGCTGCAGATGTCTAAAGGTAGAATATTAGTTTCATGCATTTAACTGATATTTTATGGAAACTACTTTTTTTTTTTTTTTTACTAAGACTTATGCTTGTTTTTTTTTAAAAAAAAAAACTTGTGTGTTTTCTACATGTGAATTATTTGTATGAGGGCTGGAACCTCACCTTTTATTTAATTTGTTTCTGTTTTTAACTTATTTATATTATGGATGTTACAATATCATTAAAGAAAACCTCTGTTATTCTTATATGTCTGTTTCACCTCTCTTGAAAGGGAAAGGTCATCTACTCTACCACCCCCTGCAGTGAGCAGGGCCAGATCAGGCTCCTCTGAGCTTCATCCAGCCTAACCCTCAATGTCTCTAGGGTTTCACAGATTGACGGGGGGGGGCCTCCACCACTTTCCTGGGTAACTGTTCCTCATAAAAAATATCTTTAACATTCCATTTCAATCTACCCTTCTCTAGTTTTAAGACCCTTGCCCTTTGTTCTGTCACTAGATGCTCTTGTAAACAGGCCTTCCCTGGCTTTCCTATAGGCACCCTTCAGATAGCAGAAGGCTGCTCTAAGACCTTCCCTGGGGCTTCTCTTCTCCAACTCCTTCAGCCTCTCCTCACAGGAGAGTTGTTCTGGACCTCTGATAACTTTTGTGCACCCTCCCACCTTTAGAGCTGCTCCATTAGGTCCTTGGTGTGCTGAGGGCTCTAGGGCTGGATGTGCTACTCCAGATGAGGTCTCATCAGAGTAGAAGGGCAGAATCACTGCTCTAATACCTCTCTAGCACTAAGTTTAAGTGGCTGTGACACAACAGGTGACTTTGTAAAGGGAAAACAACTTATTTAGGTTTCACCCTAAAAGGATACATTCTTCTTCCAGATCCAAATCACTTGGTAGGTGGATCAAGAAATTAGTTTCAGAAGTTCACTCATTAATTTAACTGAAGTGTTCCTGTCCAGGGAAGAGCACAATGCATCAATATCATAGGAAAGGTGCTACAAGGAAAGCAATAGTTTCAACTTTTCTCAGTGCTTCTCTGTTAATACTATTTTTTGAAGAAAAGTGGTTGCAGTTGGTCTCAGTTCATGCCAAGCAAAATCTTAGGTAGTAGAAATTATACCTGAACAGGAACTTATTTATATTTCAGTTCCTTTTTCCAGAAAGAAGTTCAGCTAGAGCAGGACTCATAGAGTGCTAAGAAGAAATTAATACTTAAAAGCAGTTGCAATTTTTCTGGACAATAAAACTCAAAGTAAGTCCTTGCTGAAGATACATTATTTTGCTTGAACAGACAACATAGGTAGAAAAATATTCTCAAGGTCTTCTGAGTGATTAAGGGAACACAGTTTGATCCTGGCATCACTTCAGCATCCTAAATGACTGTGCACTGTCTGTTCTGATTGTGTTTCTTTTAAGGAAGCTATAGGATGAGATACTTTGGAGATGCTGCTGTCGCCAGTGGTTTTTACAGATGCTTCTCTGGAAATCTGTGTCACAGCATCAAGATGCAAGGTGTTTGTGTGATGTTGGTAATAGTGAAAATCAAGGGCTTGCACATGTAAATATCCTGCTAAGCATGAAATGACATCCCACACCGAAATGGACAGCATGGAACAAATTAGCAGGCTAAATAGCAAGTTGATTTCTGAAGTTATCAGTCCCATCTGTCCCAGTAGAATAACACAATGACTCTAGTAGCTACTGGTCAAAAGATCTCAGAGTAGCAATTTGGCATGTCACTTTTGGCCTATTTTTAAGAAAAGTGAGTGCCCAAATGTTTAATTATTCACATCCTCTTGCAAATGCAAAATTTCAGGTCAAATTACAGGACCACTAGCAAAATTTAATTGATTTTTGTAGGCCAGACCATATTAATGTTTACTTTCTCATTGCAGTTCATTTAAGAATTCAGAAAAAAAATCAAATATGTATGTGCAATCATTCCTGATGAAGCTCTGATGCAAATCTTTTGGTCTCAGTCACTAGCTGCTTAATGATGAATGACTAAAGATTTCAGAAACGTTTTGGAAAAGTCTTGAGCAATAAATTTCTTGTCGTCTACAAACAGTGCTCTGACTACAAATGAGTACAATTAGCTCTTTTTTAAAAGTATTTATAATAATGTTTTGCTCTTAATTTTATTATTTTTTAAAATATTATACACAACAAAGAATGTAAAAAGAATCTCCAAAGAGAAACAAACTTATTTTTCCTTTTTTATTCTTTTTTTTTTTTTTTTAATGAAATAGAGATGAGCTGGATAAACTCAACTCATTGTTAGGCTGATCATAGCAGATTAATCATAGCAAGGCAACTGTGAATTCAGAGTTGCTCAGGTACAAATTAAACTGTAGTAATCCTTCCAAAAATCAAGGGAAATGCATAAATACATTCTTTTCAAAAAGCACTCTGGTATTGTGAGAAGATGCAGCTACATCTTGCAGCTGGTAATAGTCTGGGCACACGAACCTTGCATATTGGTGGTGGAATGATAAAAATAAGAATCTTAATGAAGTCTTGTACTTTAGTCTCAAGACTAAAGCGTGTAACACCTGGACTATTTCCAAATCTGTGATTGTTGCATCACATGTCTGTATACTTCAATTTCCCTTCTATAAAATGGATGGGCCAGTGCTTCCTTTCCCCCACAGATCTGCTTGGATCTGATTTGTCAGGAGGAGAGAGATGACAACTGTGTGACTGTGCTGTGAGTAACATGCTGATGTCTTGGTCTCAGTCAGCAAGCAGTACTTAAGCATTAAATGGTTATTGACAGCACTGGATTGTGAACTGTTTGGCAACACAATCTGTGGTTGGGCTCTGCAAACAGAAATGCATTAGCAGAGGTTGGCATTGCCACTGTATGTGGTAGAGTTATTTGCCCAGAGTGTGCTGTTTGGGGGCTGCTGGGTACAGTGAGTGCAGGCAAACACAGAGATGTTTCTGGAGAACGACCTGGAGACCTCCTGTGAGGGCCTGTGGGACTGCAGACTGTAGGAGAAGAGAAGGAAGCAGCTCCCCACTGCTTTGCTAGGCAGTACCCAGCAGGACAACCTGACCACTGCTGGCAGAGAACACTTTGGGCACAAAGTAAGCAATGGTAAGTTTTGGACAGTATGGTAAGTTTTAGATAAAAATATACCATGTTTTAATCACATCTTTTGGAATACTACTGATTTCTCATGTCAGTATTTTTTTCACATAAACATTAAACAAAATACTCAAGTCTGCAGATTTTCAAAAGGTGAAGAACATCAATCTCCTCAGGGTGATTGCAAGTTATTGTAATGAACAACACGTTTGTCATCATCTTCTAAGGGCTTTTTCTACAAATAAAAATACAATTTAAATTTCAACTTGTTCCCATCATTATGAATATAATTAAGATTCAGAAAGGAGTGAAAAAGAAATTGGAGTCTTTAATTTTTGAAATTTAGAAAACTCTGGAGAAAGTAGGAATAAAGATATAATCTTGGGAGGAAAGGAAATGTAGATACTGTTCTGTGTGTGCATTGTTATTTGTTCTTCACTTTATGTTAGATAAACTGCTCCCAGAAAAGTAAGTCTTTAAATGAACATACAATTCATTTAGTACAGTACATCTCTGCTGTGGCTGCTATAATACCTCATGTACTCTCTTTCAATGTACTCTGCATGACTTTGGCCCCACAGCTACAGTATCATCTGGCTGGATAGTTCTCAGATTCTGGAAAGAAGGGCAGCAGATGAGAGCACTGTTTTGCAAAACTTCTCTTCCTGCAACAGAATGCACAGAAAACATTTTCTTTCCCTCCTCACAGAGAGTGAGCAGAGGATGATCCAGGATGTGGTGCTGTGAGGATGAAGAGAAACTGCCCAAAGAACTGTGCATGGAGCTTGACAAACACCTCTGCAGAATAACAACAGAAATACTAGACAGAGGATGTGTTTGGAAGATATTAAATGTATCTTTGAAGCAGAAGACAAGTGTTGTGGTGGCAAGACAGTACATGACATCCATTCGAGAAAAATGTTGATATCAAAAATTTGCTCTTAAGCATATTGCTCCTTGATTTCAGATATGTGGCTGGCAACTGAAAGGAGTAGAATGGGAGTCCAACAAGCATTTAGAAACAGTTGAGAGGTGGGCATCAGCCAGAGAACAGATCATTCTCTCAGGTCAACAACTAATATGAACTCAAGTCCTTATTTATCTTCAATACCTTCACAGAGGAAACATTAAGCAATGAGGGTACAGCAGTATCTGATGTGTCCAGAGCATAAGAAGCCAGTTTAACCTGTCAGCTCTTACAAGGAAGTGATGCATCCTGAAGGGACAGACCACTTTTCCTTATATAGCTGAAGCTTTCATTATGGAAGTGAAACTAAATGTGACTCAAAGCATTTTAAAAAGAAATCTATTTTAAGTAAACTAAGTTATGGTGAAACATGATACGTAGTCACCTGTCTCTTGTATATATTAAACCACTTCCAAGTGGAATTGTATGTGTGGGAGGATTTTGTTTATGCATTTTGAAACCTGAACTAATAAAAAGCAGTATGACTATTTGGTCACCAAGCCTTTGGCTCACTCTGACATGTAACTTGGGGCAAATGAGAAAAGAGTTTATTCACGAAAAGAAAATCAAATATTTCCGCATTCATCCAGCTGAAACCTGAAGTTTCAGATACTTCCATCTCAAGCCAAAATAAACAAACAAACAAATAAATGATGTGCTTGAAACAATGCACATTCATTACAGAAAAAATCTGAGTCTGGCGTACCCATTCCAAATGCATCACATCGCATGCAATTACACAAATGGGCAATCTGAGCAGAATTGGAGTTGTGTTGTTTAACCTCTTGGAAAGTGTAGAAAGTGTTAACTTCAGAAAGTGAAAATGCAAGAAATGTATGGACCAAGTGCTAAGTAACTAATGAACAATAAAATGAGATGTAGTCCCAAAAGTCAATCATGAAAACATATGCAGACCCCCATGAGCACTGTGTCCTGTTCCATAGCTACAGCCAACTGAGCCATTCAGATTTAGGCTGCATCTGTCTGGTAGGTTACACTCATGATATTGAGAGCTCTGAAGGACTGCAAGCATAGCAGCATCCAAACAGAATTCAGAGTGAGCTTAGCAAACCAGTGTTACCAGAAATGAGCAAGCTAATAAGGAGAAACAGGAATAACTGAAAGCAGAGATGTAGATGGGTGACAACTGATGTCAAAACAGATCCAGAAGGCACAGCCGACCACAAACTGCGTTGGGTACAAAAATGTAAACCTACTGACACATAAACCAGAGCACAGTTTATAAACCTGAAACCTAGAGAATAGGCAGACACTAAGCTGGGTCTTGCTTTGAGCATCATTCTTCTTGAGGAGAACACAACAGTAATGATCATAGGATCACAGAACACCAGGTTGGAAGAGATCTTGAGGATCAGTTGTTTGGGGCTCTTGCAGTGAAACTGGAAGAGATTTTGAGAAATCACCTAATGTCATGTTCCCTCTTTCATTATGAAATGAACGAAGATTCTCAGTGACTCAGATACCACAGGGAAATTTAGAATTAGTATTATACAATTTAACTATCTTTTTTAAAAGTGGCTTTAAGAACAGGCTCCTCTGAGAGAAAATGGACTGGATTTCTGAATTAACAATTAAAGGCAAACCTCTTAATGGTGGACTAATAACTATGAAAGTGTTTGAGCAAACTTTTCAGTGACTCATAAAAATAATATTCCAGACATAACTAGAATAAAATTAATTGCTTCCATATCCCACTGAGCAAAATATTTTCAACAAATAACATGTGCAACTGGCAAGAGAGTAAAATTATTATTCCCCATTGGATAGTGAAAATGTTATTTCTCTACTGAATAACTGGAAAGTATTTTGTAAGTAATGCTATGACTTGGCATCATACACATGAATTACCTCAGTTTCAAGCTGGAGGCCTCTGGGTGTGATAAAACCTTTCACAGTACAGTATTATCCTAAGGAGGCAATCATGAAAGGAGCTGAAAATCACAGGCAACCACCAGACTTTGCCACTCTCAGGCTTATGCATTTTAGGATCTGATGCCTGTTTGGTGACAGTATAATTCCAGAAAAACAGGTGGACACATTTATAAATGAAAAATACCCACAGGGAGTTTCATAATGTATTAGATATGAAACAAAGTATCTCTGCTAGTCACAGCTCAGATGTTCTAATTGCATTCTATTCAGAACTTCAACAGCAGTAATTAAAACACTTACTAATTCTTCCCTAAATTTTCTTGTCTTGTGGCACAAAACTTTAGCCTAAGTTAATAAAAAATTCATGTCCTGGTTTCAGCTGGTATACAGTCAATGCTCTTCCTAGTAGCTGGTACAGTGGTGCATGTTTGATTTAGTATGAGAATAATGCTGATAGCACACTGGTGTTTTAGGTTTTGCTTAGTAACACTTACCATAGAATCATTATGGTTGGAAAGAACCTCCTAGATCATCAGGTCCAACATTTATCCTAACATCTCTCTAACCACTAGACCACAGGCCCAAATTCAGGTTTATCAATTTCTTAAACACCTCCAGTGACTCCTCCACCTCCCTGGGCAGGCTGTTCCAGAGCCTCACCACTCTCTCCATAAAGAATTTCTTCCTAATATCCAATCTACACCTCCCCTGATGCAACTTGAGGCCATTATGTTAAATTACAGACTTTTTCAGGTTCCCACTCTCTGCCAGCAAGCAGGTACACAGGAAGCTGGGAGGGACCATTTCCAGGACAGCTGACCTAAGCTA
Organism: Corythornis vintsioides; assembly: GCA_025447755.1. Lineage (NCBI taxonomy): Eukaryota > Metazoa > Chordata > Aves > Coraciiformes > Alcedinidae > Corythornis > Corythornis vintsioides. Next base: position 37,041 of record JAOEGS010007928.1, read on the forward strand.
GCCAAAGGGATGTTCCACACCAGAGAATGTCATGGTCAGTATATGAACTGGGGGGAGTTGGCTGGGAGGGGAACTGGCTGAGCTTGGGCACTGGCTGAGCTTTGTTCAGCAGGTGGTGACCAATTGTATTGCACATCACTTGTCTTTCTTGGCGTTAATTTCAACTTCTTTTTGTTATTTTCCTTTCCATTACAATTATTATTACATTTTATTTGTATTTAAATTACTGCTCTTATCTCAACATATGAGTTTTACTTGGTTTTTATTCTCCTCCCCATCCCAGTGGGGCAGGGGGAGAAGTGAGCAGGCAGCTGCATGGTGCTTAGTTGCTGGCTGGGATTAAACCATGACAATCCCCAAGTGACATAGATCGGGACATCACCACAGCTGTTGAAATTGCAGCTGTTCCATGAAGATCACGGCATGTACTTGGCATAACCACAGCACACCAGCACCCATGATAAAAAATCTTCACTAATATTCCAACTCCTTCATCCTCAAATGCACCTGCAAAATCTGACACAATGCAAAGTGGTGTGGTTGGGTGACTTTTTATTTTTAAACATGTTTCTGTGCTGTATTAATAGCAGTCTCAGCCACCTTAACTGCCTTGAACAGGTACACTTGACCATCTCCTTTGTATTTTGCCTTAGAACATGCCAGCTATAACCTGAGCCAACATTGCAGGACAACAAGCAGCTTTAAGCAGCTACAACTCAGAAATTAATTGATTTGTTGCTGATGATTCGATTAATCTTCCAGAAAAAAATGTGAGAAACTATCAGACTTACATCAGTAACAGAATTCAAGTGTCATCACTCAAGTGGGAAGACATTTTTGTCTCCTTACATGGATAACAGCTTCTGATTTATTTCTGGAAGTATCTTAGCTGTCATTTTACAATTGTCATTCTTCCCAGAATATGCCCTAGGCATCCTTGTTTGACTTTTGAATCCCAAATGTGGCACAAAAGAGAAATTGAGGTGCAAGAATCCCTCAAATACATGGGGTAGAAATTCTCATTGAGTGAAGACTGGGCACAACAGAAGTATTTAAATAACTCAGTTTTGTAGAAGATCACTGCAGAGGCTGAATCTCAGCTTGGCTGTTTCATTTCCTTTAGGCACCTTGCATTGGGATCAAGTGTATTTGATCACAGACATCATATTTTATATATCACCTTTAAGAGCAAAAAAATTGCTCATTTTATTTCAAACTAGACATAACAGATACATTTTAAATCTTTTTCCAGAACAACCCATTTTCCTCTAAATTAATTGCAAGTAGGTTTATCCTACATATTAAATCTTTTGGCATCTAAGGATGTTTCTGTCTTACATTAACTGTATATTTTCTTTACAATGGGCTTGTTTTAAGACACACAGTATCTAGAGCTCTTCTGTTTAATACCTGGGGAAGCAAATCAGTGAAATCACATTCTGTGGCCAAAACAAGACTATGAAATATTTTTAGATGGTCAGCTCAACTCAGCCTTAAAAGTATATTCAAGAGGCTGTTATGACACCTAGGGGGGGAAATGGTACAATCTACTAACTTTGCTCTAAAAATTTTGGGGTTTACAGTAATATTCTAGTCTTCAAATACACACACACCCTTCTGAAGCATGAAAGCAATCACATGTACAGGAAAAATAACTGACTGTTCAGAGGGAACCAAGCTGTCAAACACATAAGCTGACAAATTGTGGGAAGGAGGTAAAGAGACACTGGATTCCACCCTCCCAAGGTTGCTAGCTTATGAGTGCTTTGAATTCCAAAGCTTAAAAATAAATGTTGTTGCCTGTGTTCTATGTTAGCAGTGTTTAAAGCCATAAACTTGTGATGATAACATAATTAATTACAGCATTGAAAATGTCAGGAGGCAGCAATGTTTAACTAGATACAGTATCTCAATTAAAATATACCAGACTAGATTGCCAGGCTATACACACCTATGCTGGCATTGATGCTGATAGACTTTGCATCATAAAAGAGACAAGTATACAGGTATAATGACACTTTATAGCTTTCACAACATTGGTTTTACATATTTTTTACTACATTGCTTTAAATAAGTTAATAATCTTTCCCTGTTTGACAATTTTACAGTTACAAAAAACTGTGTGACAACAAAGTCTGAACTTCACAAATATGTGAGCTTTTCTGCTACATTTTTTCCTACCAACCATGAAGGAGAAAGGCTAAAATTTGTACATATATATATGATGTATTTCACTGACTTAACATCAGAGTATCTTGCAACCCTCCAGCATTTAAGGTCTTGTGTTCAACAGACTGAGAAGGGGGATGTATCTGCTAGTCCATCTTAGTTTCTATAAGGACAATCAAGATCAGATCCTATTTAATTAATGTGGGGTTTTTTAAATGTTCTGGTTATCTGTTACATTTTTTCATCCACTACAAATAACATTACAGTCTGTGGGCTCTTGGAATGCTGTATGAGCATTCTTACTTATAAGGCTACCAGTAACCCAGACATGTTGGTATCACTCCACAGGACCCAGTGGCTCATTTTTTCTTGTTAAGCAAAACCACTGCTAGAGCAGTTAGTCTTGTCTTTTTAATTACAGAAACCTGTTATGAAAACATAAAGGCATCAGGACAATCTTTATACTGGTTCAGCAACAAAAATGAAATTAAAAAGCCCTCAGATCAAAGATATGGGCAATCAGAGTGATTTCGAAATTTGTGAACTATCAGAGAAATAATGTTTTATAGGGAGAAAGTAAATACAGCACTGAGGAAAGCCCACCTGCCAAAATACATTTTTATTACTGCATAATCTACAGTAGAAATTTAATTCTTATATCCATATTTTGTCCTACTTGTTTGGTCAACTTCATCTCTTGTTTTACAGGAAACTATCTCACACCTACAAAGCTCTCAGCAGATAGGGCAGCCTCCCTGTCTTTAAATTACATTATTCTCTATTAAAACTCTGAAGAAGAAGTAATTACGTCTTTTATCGATTGGGCCAGATACGCTCAAGCTTTGATGGATCGCGCTTGCTTTTGTACAAGCCTATTTTTAAAGTTTCGTGCCTGCAGTCGGTGCTTTCAGGAGGCAGCATCTCTCTGCATCTCACGGCACCCAGAACGGCCACTAGATGGGGAAGCAGCCTCAGGAAAGGAGGTGCCTACGCTCGCAGCCACTTCACAGCCCATTTACTGAGCCTAGGAACGTAAATCAGACAGAAATGGTTTTATTTATAGCACAACTTTCGCCCTCCTCCCACCTCAGCACTTATGAAAAAGTGAGCAAGGGATAAACCCTGCCAAACAAGACTGAGATTCCTTATTGACAGCTATAATCTAGCATCTTTCTGATGCTAGATTCACCTGAAGACATGCAGAGCCGGCACACTTCAGAGCCTCCGTGAACGGAAAAAAAAAGGCCGGTTATTTCACGTCACAGCCACGGGAAGGCACGGAAAGAGCGGGGAAAGCGTTTAGGAAGAAATTGCAGCAGCGCAGTACCTACCTGACCGACTACATCCAACAGCGCATCAGTTCGACTGAAATAGCGCAGGCAGATAAAGAGTCACACGAAATAGGTGCGAACACGGCACACGGCATCACTACATCTTGCCTAAGAAGAGTAACAGCTATAATAGTTTTAAGTGGAGCGATTACAGCGAGCTTCCCTTGAGCCGCTCTGAAGCGCTAGCTCATTAAATGTGCCCGCCGACCGCTGACACTGCCGAGCATCTGCCCGGAGCCGCTCCCGGAGCGGCGGCGGCGAAGGGAAGCCCCGGGCTGGCTGAAGGAATCCCCTGGGGCAGCCCAGCCGGGCCCGCTCGTTGTCATACAAACCCCAAGGGGAGAGACCTTTGCCCCGGGACACCCCAGACAGACGTAGCGATCCGAGGCTGTAACTCCCGCTTATGAAAATAGAATCTGTTCGTATTATTATGGACCTGTTGCCCTCTGGCCGTGTGGCCTCTTCTAGGTATGAGCCAGATTATCAGATCTAAGTGTTGCTGCTCCTCGGATGCAGATGGTGCTGAGGCGAGAGGTGGCATCCCGAATACGGGAACAAGGTCTTCCAGCAGTACCGCTGGCCAGTGCTCTCTAGAGAACTTCCAAACACAGGCAGGTACTTTGGTTGTACCTGCGTTACAACAACATGCTTTGAATTGGTTTGCTTTCGACTGGTTCGGTCTCTTGGATTTTGGATGCTGAAAGATAACTTCAAGACAACATGAAGTTTCTACAAGTGGTTGGGGAACTCAGTCTTTGACTGGTTTCTGACGGCAATACAGACACACTCTGGTAATAGCCGAAAGTTTTCTTATAATTTATTTTTCATGGGTCTTAACATCTGACATCTGACACATTCAGGCATCAGTGCATAACCAAAAAGACAAATCTTAGCAGTTGGTTCAAGAGGTTGTCCCATTCTGAAAGTAAAAATGGCCTCATAATATCAAAATCGGTGTAACATAAAGATTAACAGACCATCCACCCAGAAAGCACTTGCATGTATTTAACAAATAGCCTGCACAAGCCTTTGCTCCAGGTGTCTGCTCTGTGCTAGCATTTATTGACACATTTTATGAAGCCCATGACCTGAACATTAAGTATCCTTATAATTCTGGAGCTGAGATATATAATGCTCTTAAAATACCCATAACTGGAAAATTTACATTGCAAGGTCCATAAACTTTTTCAGGCCCTAATTTATCAATTTATGTATATATATATCTGCAATAAAAATAGGAAAAATATGGCAAAGATAAAAAAATCCTAATTAATCATTCCATTAATGAGCACTTTAAGGATTCTTTTGTCCTTAATGTATGAACAGAACTCAATATTGCTTAAAAAAGCAAATGCTACTTTTCCAGATCATACCTGAATACTTATTTCATCTCACTCTGCAGATGTCAAACAAATATGAAATCAGTCAGAATGCCCAAGATATTCTGCATTCCTCTGGAATTACCTATCCCCCATTAGAAACTGGTTTTGTAACATTTAAATAGGTTTATTACATACTCTGTTTGAATGTTACAGGAGCACAGCACACAAAAATTACCTAGTTTTTGGGTTACTATTTATCTTCTTTATGCATCAGTTACATTGTAAAATGATGCTAAATCACACATTTCTTTCATACTCATTTCTGCCACATGTTTTGAAAGTAAATGAGATTAAGCTTTGGCAATCGTAATTGGATCAGCAAGTTAAAAGAGGAGGTAGATAATTTGCATAATTTGTAGTGATTTTCAAAATTATTTTTAGAATTGATATCTTTTGCAAAAATCAGTTGTTCAGATGCCAAGTATAAGTAAGTAGATTTTTTTTTTAACTTAAAGGATAAATTCTGACTGAAAATATGAAGACAATTTAGTGTAGAAGAATTTTTTCCTAAAGCATTCAATTAAAATTAAATGAAAGGCAACAGTCAAGTAATTAATTCCTCAACAAGAGGCATTTGAATGAACATATGCTCCACAAACTCAAGGTGGCATTACACAGGAAGAATCTCTTCTGTGCAAAAGATGGGGATTAAATAGATGTCATTTCCAGGGCCTGCAGGAGAATGAAGTTAATGAAGAAGCTCCTGCTGTTACTGCCCAGGCTGCACTCTGTGCAGCAGTCTGCCACTACCTGGGAGCTTATAAAAGCTGCAGCAATGGGGACTGTTCAACATATATCACTGGGGCACTCAACAGAAATTTTTATGTTCAGAAACTGAACATAATTTTTAAGTGTAGGAAGGAATCTATAAACTATGGATGTTTTTTTATTTTCCCAAAGCTCTGCAGAGATGGTGTACAAGTCAAGGATGACTTTCCAAATTATTAGGACCTCTGAATGTCTGGAAAATGTTGAGACCCTACTTCTAGAGCAGGTACAGACTGGCACAAACCTGTGGAAACAAACTGCTACTTCTAGTACTATATTCAGAGTATTCACAAAGCACAGGCCCAGTTCACTAAGGATCTAAATGCATTCATTGAAGAAGTTTTTTAATATGAAACAACCCACAACTAAACTAAAACAAGAAAAGATGAAAAGAAAAAGAAAAAAGAAAATAAAAGAAAAAGAGAAAAAGAGAAAAAGAAAAGAAGAAGAAAAATGGCAAAAAAACCTCCAAAGAACTGTGTGTGTTCACAGCTTAATAAGAGGAAAAGTTGTGATTTTTAGTCATATTTTACTTCTTGATGCTAATCATTCCCACTGTTCCAACAGGGTGTGTAGACCTGTGTTTAAACCATGTATTTATTACCCTACAGGACGTCTTCAGATTAGGTCCATAAACACTGTAACTGCATCAGTTAAAAAGGCACATAGAAAATACTTGCATTTTGTTATGGAACATGTCACAGCTTTATTTTAGCTGATCTAAAGGGGTTAAACTGCTGAAGAGGAAAGCAGTGCTTCAGCAAATGAACCTTATTTTCTTTCCTTGCTATGCAAACTGTTGCATATATTTTTCCCTCTAGCAATCTCATTTTCATTGTTTCACGCTACCACTCTGAATAGTAATTTGGCTTTGAATAATTCCCCTCATCATAATGCAGATGTCAACACCAAATGATACAGGCACAAGCTCCAGTGTATGCAGCAGCTCTGGTTTAAAATGCAGACTCGTGTATGCAGAGCCAGTGGAGCATGTGGTTTTTATTTTTCAGCTGTTTCCAACAGATTGAAAATTCCACAGGCTACAGAGTCTTGAATAATTTAGAAGACTGCATGGAATATTCCTTACTTAGAAAAACATATAAAAAGAGGGTAAAATCACTTCATTTGACTTTGCTGGATAGATTCGATTCCTAAATAGTAGTGTCTTCCTAGGGAGCAGAGACTAAGAACATAAAACATGCCAGCTCAGGAGAACATATTGATTCACTGTATTAATGAGACTCAGGAGCAATTTCATCATTGAACAAGACTAGCAGCAGGACTATTTCTCTGCCTCTGACAGGAGATGAATAAAACTAAGCTGCAGGACTTCCTTGACTACTTGGAGCTGACAAAACTCAGGTAGGTGTAGAATAGATTAGCCTGCAATTGGTTTAACAGCACAGTGTTGGGGAATCAAACACCATGGCAGTCGGAAAGGAATGTCTAAGCATATTTATTCAAATGCACTGGTGATTTAAGCTGAATGTCTAAAAAATATAAGTTTAATGTTTTTAAGATCTATTATTTATAGGCCTCTGTTGAGTTAAAAGAGCATGCATCCATCAAGGGAGAAAGTCAGATTTCTCATTATGCATCTTTTTTCCATCTACTCTGCATATGTCTTTCCTCAGCTGCAGCCAAATTCAGAAATGGTATTTATGTTGCACAACTTTTTTTCAAACAGCTATTTTACCAAAAATAAAATAGATGTTAAAGAATCATCTCCAAATCCTGTTTCTCTAGATGATGCCCTAGAGAATAAAACATCAGGACTTTATTTTTCATGATCAGTTCCAAATATTCAACCCTGTCCTCTTCAATGCCAGCAGCTCCCATTGAATGTCACAACAGTCATGGAGTACTTGTTCCAGAGGCAGAATCTAATAACTTTCTCTTACCCTGAAGCCCACATTGTAGAGAAATAAGAATATACTTCAGTGAGATCAAATGTCTGCAAAGACAACTCTCAGTCAAGAGATCCACGGCACTGCAAAATACACAATTATGAGCTTCTTATGCAGTTTATGTTTTGCAAACATTTGCAAGTCATAGTTTCAAGACTAGGCTGCAGCTCTAGCAAGAGAGTGAGAAGGAACTGAACTGCTGTAGCAATGGTTCTTTTTCTCTGAAGAGCTCCTCTGGGGCTTTCATTACTTAGACATGTCAAATCTCATTGCTCTGAGCATACGACTTACTCAATTAGACCTCAGTTTATGCACTTTCCCACCTCTGCCACAGAGTCTGCATTCCATGTATTGCAGTGCCAGCATTTTCCTTTAGCTCTTTGCTGTGCCTTATTCATGGTGTTTCAGGAGGAGCAGATGTGGCAGCAAGGCACGTTTTCTGGGCGGCTGCCTAGCAGCTCTGCAGCGTCCCACGAACACATGAATCCATGATATGACCTTGGGCATGCCAGTGCACAACCTTCTCCCTCATCAGCTACAGGCACATGAGTCAGCAGCAGTGTCTGTTCAAAGATTCATGCTGTCACCAAGTGAGCAAAGGGGATAGAATTTAACACATCTCTCCAGGTCTAATTGGATAGTGCTTGCACTCCAGTGAAGCCTCCCAGAAGCAAACTGCCAACAGCCAGGTTCCTGTGCACGGGTAACTGGTCACCAACTTGGCTGCAGCCTTCCCCTGCTACAAGTGGAGAAAGCAGCTCAAGCAGTGCCCAAGGGATAAATGCCTGCAGTGCCAGCTTTGCTTCTGAAACTGATGTCACTGAGAGTGGAAGCTCTGCACATCACGCAAAAGCCAGACAGTTCATCTCCTGTGTTTCTCAAGTCATGGTGGAACCAAAGAGCTACATTTTGTGTAGGTTCTTGGCTTTAGTAGTGAGGGATTCCCATTTCAAGGCACAGTGGAAGACTCTGGTGCCTTTGGTAGTTTTACTTCATTTTGTGATCCATCCCTAGGGCCAATGAAAGTACGCAATAAAAAAAGCTGAAAACTGTAAAGTCAGGGAAACCACATTAACTTCTGCATCCACCTGGTAAGCTCTGTTAGCTCTGTTACTCTTTCTTGCATCTTTCTTAGCAGAAGATAATGACTTTCTATGCCTCAAACCACTTAATTGTTGCATTAGCACTTATGCAGATTAATTGAAATGACATATAAAAAAGCATCAAAGCACAGCCACTTTTAAATGGGGAATCTATTATCATCAGCATAGCCTAAAATTGGTGCTTTAGTTGAATTTGCTGAAAAGCTTCACTACCAAGCCAAGTGAACAACATTGTAATGTCATGTATTCTGTACCTAAATGGTTGCTTGTATGTTCAGAAGAAAGTAAGCTTAGTGGTGTGTGAAGGCACAAAACTCTCCAGGCATTTAGACTAATTAAATAGGTAATTCCAATTTGTAAGGACAGTCAATGTTGTTAACAATATTTGTTGTGAAGATAGATGCTCATATAAAAACATTCTGACACTCCCGTTAGCCATTACCAAGACTTCTCAGATTAAGAAACAAGCTAAAAGCTTTATAAACCAAAAGGAATGAGGAATTAGATTTCATGAGAGGTCATCCTCATGTGGGACTACAACCTTTTAGTACAGGGTGTGATGACTGGTTGCAAATACCAACAACAAAAGCAAGCTCCCACTGTGAGAACTTCAGCTCTTCCTATGGCTAACAGTGATCTCAGTGGAACAGTGGAGTTAGAAGGAAAATAGTGACAGCTTTAAAAACTGGCAATGGTGCAAACCTGCATGCTTCCTGAACAGGTAAATGTTGATGTTGGAAGCTGATTTGCAGTAAATAATTGTGGGTTCTTTTTCCATTATCTGTGTACAAAGAGGCCCAAGGGTGATTCTGCAGCCCTGACACTGACAAATAAAACCACAGTGCTTCCTAAGATAACTTTATCTTGGTGTCACCAAGCTGCTAAAGGCTGTTATCATACTGGGAAAGATCATGGCACAGCAATTGAATTAACTGCAATTATGTTTCTCAGCTGGGGCTGGTGTGTCAAGAATAGAAAATAAAATTAGCTTCCCATTTCACTTTCCATTCTCTGGATACAAAGACATGAAGCTTGAACCTGCAAAGTTCTTGTCTTCCTTCACTTCAGCATCTCTCTCATGATCAGAGATATGACTTGGTTTAAAACAAGCAGGCTAGTCAACAAGAATCCTGTACTGCAGGATAAGCTGAACAGTTTTCTGTTAATTTCTAGCACTAAAGGAAGCACCGACTGTATTTAACTATGTGTGTAGTTAGAAACAATACCATTCGTTCTAAAGTGGGATAACAGAAGCTATAAGATCTTGTAGCAATAACTGGTGTTTCATTTAATGCCCAGAGTCAATGGATTTAAGCTTTCATTTACAAGAAAAATTGTACCTCTCACGGTTGCAGAGAAAAAAAAAAAAAGTAAATCATGACTCAGGTGTTTTCTTAAACAAAACAAAGAAGGAACTTATAAAAACCCCACCCATGGATCACAAAGAAAACCCCATGATTTACAGGATGATGGGGAAGGGGAGAGAAGGGATAGAGAATTTCCACAATATTAATTTACTTGAACTTGGTATAACTGCATTTGTGATGTCAATTGTTTTAAAGATTATCCACAGGGAAGCCTAAGCAAACAGAAGACAAATCTGAGTGGTTATAATATTGCTGACATTTGCTTTTCACTTTTACATGCTGCACCACAGTAACAAGAACACAGAAGAAGGCCAGAATACCTTAATTCCATCCTATGAAATCTTTCAAGCTTACAAATTGAGTGTTCTTTTCCCTTTGCAATGAAAGCAGGCAAAGGCTTTCAATGCCTTTGCAATCACACAAGGTTTTAGGAGTATTTAATACAAGTCCCAGCTCTAATATTTACATATGATGGATTATTGGTATTTACTATGGATTTTGAACCTACAACACAAAATCATGCAGAACATAGTTTTAAATGGGCTTTTCCACACACCATGTCAGTAGCCCTGCTTTTCAAGCTGTAGCAGGCTGCAACTCCATCTTCAAATATCTCCTTCTGACTATTGCTCAGAATTTTCACATGACCCAATATTTTTTCTGAAGAACTAATTTCCACAAACTAGGTCTACATACTACACATCAATATCCCTCCTAACTCTAAAGAACCTTTTTTATTCATATGCAAGTAAGTTTTAAGTCTTACAAGAAAACTGTTTTCTAGGCCAGTGTTTAGCAAGAAGGATTTAGCAGACTTCATACCACTGGTTTCTTCTTCATTGAGAAGTCAGTTTGGTAGGACCCAAAACCTACCACCAGAATCTATCAGAATAACACATCAAAATAAGAAAAAGTAATGTAGCAGATGCAGCTGGGCACCTCCATGCTGCAGTGTACAGTGCTGGGCATGCACTGGTTAATTACCAGTGTAGAGGGAAGAAATACATTTAGACAAATCATTCTCAACAAACTCACTTGCTCAGGAGAGAGAAACTTAAAGAGTCTTTGAAGTTAAATGGAGCAGGATGAATGTCTTCAGTGGTTTGGGGAATATATTCAAAGTGTTCTGAAAATGTAGCAGACATGAAAGGTTACCTTGAAAGCAAACAGAAGGAGCCAGTCCACTAATAAGCCTCAAAAGCACAGGATCTTGTAATGTCTTATTTGGGAAAGCTGATAAGTGCCAAAATCAATGAACATATAATTTTGGATCACTGATTTCTAAGTAAGAAGCAAAGATACCCTACTTATTTTTAAAAAAACATATTGACTCAATAAAGTAGGCAAAAATACTGTCTGCTCTTTCCTACCAAGATGCCACTTTTTCAATAATCTCTGTACAGCATCAGGTCACAGAAGATTTCACAGTTCTGCAGTGAAGGTGCTGGAGAAGCTGAAAGCATGCAGATTAGGTAACTTCATGTCACAGCATGAAAACAATACATGCATACATATATATATTATATATACATAAGTGGTCTTTGTGGTCCTACAGAAAACAGTGAGAACACCAGGCATCACTAGCAATCAAAAGCTTCCCCCAGAGATGAGAACCCCAGCAAATTTCACAGAACCAGCATCTGCCCTTGATCTTTTCTTCAAGCCAGAAGACTGTTCCTAGCTAAGGTCAAACAGATCAGGGCCTCTGGCGCAAGTGAAAGGACTGAAAGATAGGCCTTTGTTCTTTCCTGACCTCAGAGCTGATTTTCCCATCATCAGATGGCACAGCATGAGGGCTACTCTGACTGGCATCATTTAAGAAAGCCCCAGATGGTCTTTACAGTTTCCAGATAAGCTCTTTGCCTTATCCTGGCAAAGCCATTGTGACAGTGCTGGAGAAAGCTGTGATGCAGAGCTGACTGTTGTTTTTGCAGCAGCAATATTTGCCAATGTTTACTCAAGAAGAGGAGTGGCAGATGGTTACAAATGAGTCAGTGGTAAATGATGTAAGAATAGTTTTTTAGCTGACCCTGAAGCAATCCCTCGGGGTTGCTGAAAAGCCGCATGAGACACGATATTGATCCCATGGACTTCAGTTTTAAGGAGAGTCTTGTTACAAACATGGAAGTGGAATGTAGATTTTAAGAAAATTTTATACTTCTCCTTTGTCTCATCTGCATCCGTGCTTGCAAATAATCTGTTATTAATTATGTTTGCAAATGTCTGTAGTCCTTGAAGTCAGAAGGCACTCCTGGAAGCTCAGATCAGGCTCCATAGTGCCATTAACTCATAAATACTTTCCTAGGCATAAGTGAGTGTTATGCTTCACCCCCCCACTCCCCCCAAATTAGTCATTTCAGCATGTGCATAATCAAAATTAGACATAATAGCAGCTGAACCACTGAGCTGAGCAAATAAACCATGTCAATGTGATGTGACTCATTCTTTAAATATAAAAATATAAAATATGTGAGTAGTAAGAGTCCAGCATGCTTATCTATTGAAGGACATTGATATTCTCTCTCCAGTGCCATTGTATTCCTATTGCATATGGATCCAGGCTTAAGACAGCATAAGCAAAAATAATCAGGACTAAAACAAATACACCTGAATCACTAGTTTGGTAAGTAGTAGGCTTTTACTGGGAGCCCTCATTCATTGTGACAGAAAGGTTTCAAAATGAAGGCAAGTGAAAGCAAGGGCAAACAAATGAAATGTCAATTATGATTCCTGTTTAGAAATACAGTATCTCTCATGAGCATCCCTTCCTTCTGTTTGCTTCAGTGGATTGACACATATTGTCCTCCTTGACTGGTGAGCCCCAGCCACAATGGGCTCAGCAGTGTGCTGTATTTCCATAAATTAATTTCCACTCTGTGTATCACCCTTAACCACAGCCATCAACTATCCACAATATGACTTAGTTCTTTTCCTGACAAGTTTATGTTTCATCAGTAGTATAGATACACATAACAGAAGCATATGTGGAAATCTTCAGAACCAACACAAACACAAATTTAACTAATTGATCATTTAAGAAGGCAGTGAAAGTTTCTCAGAAACTGAAACATTCCTTCTTTCAGACACCCACTCTCCACTTGTTGTGATCTGAAATCTGGTGGTGCTGCTGCCTAGCATCACATACACAAGGCAGCAACAAAAAGTTCTACTGATGACTAGAAAGCCCCAGCTCAGCGTAAAGTCATTGTGAACTTAGCTAAATGAACTAGCATTGCTCATGAGTCATCCAGAATTAGTATTCACTGCTGAGTGGCTGAAGAACACAATGGCTCATTATCAGACAAAATATAAAATCAGAGCTGACTATTAGAGCTCTGCCTTTTTCCTACAATCAGAAGTGGAGTATTATATTCTAGAGGTGATAAGATGCACAGTTACTGGGGACATCCAGCAGCTAAAGGACTATAAAACTGCTTTTTTTGCCAGGACGAACATCTCACACGGCAAGAAATCTTTAGCCATTGATGAACAATAAAAATAATGATTAAAACCCACAAACCATGGCTCTGTTTCACTGTAGATTGGTTTTTGTTCATCATCTTTCCCATCCTTATCCACCTCTTTTGACATCTGTGTACATTTGGCACACACACTGATGCTCTCTGATGCTTGGCTTTCTGTATGAAATGGAAGGAGAGATCCTTCTACAAGCACCAAACGTGTACTCTAATCTGGAAGACAATGTCACCACTTAGAGGTATTGTGCCATCTCACAAATGGAAAAAAAACATTATCTCCTAATCAAGGTAAAACTTTATTTCCCGAAGCTGAACTATGAACATGATTTTTAAATGTTTCAGCTTACCAAATCCAAGCACACTCAGACTTCTCCCCTCAGAAACAGGCTCCCTGTTGGTAATTGCATCTTCCTCCAGATGACTAGGAAATTACAGCTTAGTGCCTGCAGAAGCAAATTACTGTACAGATAGTGCTCTGGTTGAAGAGACAGAAATAGAGATGAATTCACCTTATAATTGGCTGGCACTCACTATTGGCCGTGTAGATGCTCCACCATGACATGCTGATTAGTGTGCACTGTAATTTATCAGCCAGCTGTTCCAGGATGGAATTCTGTGCCTTGTAAATGCTGTATTTACGTGCTGTTGCTACTTGCTAGACTATCTTTTGAGAGTTTAAAGTGCAGAAAGCTTCTAAATCATCAAGAGCAAGAAAAGGTGGTATCATTCATTTAAAAATACACCTCTTTAAAGATACATTCTTAAAGAGCACAATGCAGTCAGGTGGGTTGCTAACACTGCTAGATATTAATGATCATAAAGCCTTGTGTGCCACAGCCTATTTGTGGAGATTCCTGCAACAGATGCTCTTTATGAAGTGGCCCTGACAGCCCAGCAGCATTATCAATACCACTACACAGGCAGTAGAAAGCTCTACAACCTACAGCAAGCAAGTGCAATAGAATGAAGCCAGCTCCACAGCACTGCAGCAACCCTACCTAATTTCATCAGTGCTTGTCAAAATCATCATCCTGAATATGACTTTGAAGGGAAATGTAAGAAATATAGGGTAGTGTGTATCTCTTTTTCCTTCTGTTTAATTAATTTGAGATGGAAATAAGCAGCAACACCGTGGCCTGCAACAACAAGTAAAGTGAGAGTGGCACTGCTGATGCAAGGAATTTTATAGTAAAAAGGGAATAGACACATACAAGACAGCAGTCTTGCAAAGACAATATTTAGTAGTTTTCATCTTTTTTAGTTCACTTTCCAGAAGTGCTCCAGATTGCACTTTTCTCTATTCAACTTTAAACCTCTAATATTTTGGCATCAATAATCTTTATATTTTGCATCTTCACTGACTTCAGATCATTCACTGTGCGATGAGAAATGACTGAAAAAAGCTAGGTAAAAGATATGGTCAGAGTTCCATAAAGTACAGAATAGTTAAAAACAAAATAAAATAAAATAATAATTACTATTAATAATTATAAAGGTGAAAAGAATGTTCTATTCTATTACAGTCTGGTCACCAGGAGCTACCAGATATGTGAGAAGCAGAAGTGAGAAAGGCCAGCGCACCAAAATTTTGCCTGTGGCTGGTTGAGGTTCTCTATGATTGATTTCTAAGACTTCTCTCTTCCTCTGCTACAACAGAGATTCTTTAATTGCAAATGTATAAGCTTAAATACGTATTTCAAAGACATGAATCACTGTGGCATTTGGATGACACTTAAGAAAGACAGCAGGAAGGCAAAATTATTGCTCTGGCCATTGCCTTCCTGAAGTGTCCAAAACTGTCCCAAGCATCAGCAGAGAATGTTCAGGGACTAAATCAGCAGAAAGTCTGTTCTTAAGAAGGAAGAGGCTACACCTGAACAGACCATCCATAATGCCACACAGCTAAGACCTTGCAATCGCTGAATTCTGTCTTCTGAAAAGAGGAGGATTAACTGAAAACAAACATTTGAAGCAGCAAGTGGGGGATGTAATTTTTTTTTTATTTTTATGCTCTCTTAGGCGTAACATAACAGTTTTGAATTCTTGGGGAAGTAAAGAGGGGGTGTCCTGGTTTGAGTGAAAACAGAACTAATTCTGTTCAGTGATTTTACTTTTCAGCTCAGTTTCTTCTAACTGCACTGTCTGAAATGAGCAGCAGGTTTTCACAGGCAGTGTCTGATTCTGGCAGTGATAAAGCACCCCATGTTTAGAGCTACTACCAAGCATGTGCAGACCAAGGCCAGTGCTGGATCTTGTGAACCACGTTGAAGGGTGCAGAAAGTAAAGGTGAGGCCATTGTGTACTGTGTTCAGGTTTGGGCACCTCAATACAAGAAAGACATCGAGGCGCTGGAGCAGGTCCAGAGAGGAGCAACCAAGCTGGTGAAGGGTCTGGAGAACAGCTCTAATGAAGAGTGACTGAGGGAACTGGAGCTCTTTAGTTGGAGGAACAGGAGGCTGAGGGGAGACCTCATCACTCTCTACAGCTGCCTGAAAGGACATTGTAGAGAGGTAGGTGCTGGTCTCTTCTCACAAGTAACTAGTGATAGAACAAGAGGGACTGGCCTCAAGCTGCACCAGGGGAGGTTTAAACTGGACATTAGAAAACATTTTTTCACCAAAAGGGTTGTCAGGCACTGGAACAGGCTGCCCAGGGTGGTGGTTGAGTACCCATCCCTGGATGTGTTTAACAGCTGTACAGATGTGGTGCTTGGGGATATGGCTGAGGGGGGGACATGGGGTAGGGTAATGGTTGGATCGATGATCTTAGAAGTAATTTCTAACCTAAATGATTCTAAGACTTAAAAAACATGGACTAGTAATAACTAGGTGGTTGGCACTTTGATAGATCTGCAGGAATTAAAATAAGGAAAATTTTAACTGTTAACAGTGGGAAAACAAGGTTCACATTCCTGGGTGGGCTGGACAACTGCTGAAATTTAACATACATGGCAGTTTATTTGTAACACTACTACAGGCTTGGGAACAAATAACTCAATCCTCAAGAAGCCTTTTCTTTACTAGAAAAGAAAGAAATAACATTCCAGTGCAGTGTGTACTGAAGGAACCACAACTTCCCTTCTATCCTTACCCTGGCTGTGTTCTCTTTTCTAAGAACTTTAAAGATGAAAAAAAAAAAAATTAAAGAGGAACTTGAACAGCTGAAAGCAAGTTTGTGGTTGGTTACTATTTAAAATATCAGTATGTCTGGATCCATTCATTCAAAAGGCCTCAAACCTAATGAACTGGTTCTTGTTTCTGTACTTCATATTCACAAAACATGAAGATTTCCCATTTGTATCACCATTTCTAGGCAGTATTACACCAAAGAATCCTTTGATTTTTGATTCTACAATTTCATCATAGTAAAGCATCTCATCTGTCCTCCACAGAAGCCTGGTTCCAGAGGTCTGAGATGACTGGATTTTGGAATAAAGGAAACAAGTTGTGGTAAATAATTCTGTGCATTTATGTGACTGTATCTGGACAGCCAATATCTGAAACTGCACATCTTTTGCAATCTGAGCCTGAGGCTGCTGTTGTGGATACTGGAAGTGAGGATGCACAGTGCAGCACTGTTGCTCCTGTGGAGACTGCTTGCTGCCCCAGTGTTTGCATTCAGCATGTCTCAGTGGCTTCCCTAGAGTTCACTCCTATGTTTGAGACACTGAAAAATTAACCATACCATTTCCTTTGAGCAAGTCACCCACAGAGTGTACCTCAAAGCTTCTCTCCATGCCTTGAACTAAACAATATTCTGTCTTTCTACAGAGGAAAAGTATTGTGTCTGCTCTGACACAATGCCAGTCTGGAGGCAACAGAAAGCACTGGCATCAGCAGGGTGTCCCTAATCAGCTCAAACCTTCTGCCTCTTGTTTCCAAGTCACCAACCCTTCTATTTCTGTACAAGCTGCACGATCTCTGATGGCATAGTTGTGGTGCTTTGCTTTCTAGGGTCTTCTGGTCCCTCACTGGTCTGTCTGCTGCACAAAACAACCAATTAGGGTCACTTGATAAAAATACACATATTTGAGGGTATTTGCATTTTTCCCTCTTCTGACTATACAGTAAAAAAGTTAAGAGTATTGTGTTTTACTTGACTACTGCATTTCCTTAGTTTGTCCTTATAAACAGTGCTGTTTGATAGGTGCTTCTTGTTTGCAAACTGATATATGAAGTGCTGCATTTAGAATTCAAGGGATATCACTATCCCAAAGCAATGCAAAACTCAGACTCTGCCATGAGTATTACTGGCACTCAGCAACTTTATCTAAGTTTAAATGAGCACTATTATTTATATAACATAATCTCAGGGGCACTAAAGACACTGTGCAAATTCAAAAGAGGTGCAGTTGGTCACAAGATGTGGAAAAAAACCACAAATGTCCTTTTTGAGAATATTCCTCAAGTGTTACTACAGAAATCTCTAGTAGCCAATGTGTGCTGCAGAAAGTTTTTCTACAGCAGCAGCAGACTGGATGCATCTGACTATTCTGCTAGGACAGACATCCAAAACCCCACACAAAAGCACCCCACATAAAATGCTCTCTCTTTTACAGAATTTTTTTTTTTAATCTGTTTTAGGAGTAACACACAGAAAAAGACAAATATATTTCTGCTTGGATTTCCTGATCAAAGCTGCCTGCATTCATATGACACTGCATTTGCACAGTAAAGTCACCTGCTTACAGGACATGCCAGAATTACTATGTATGCATAGCTCTTTTACTCAACACTTTCCAGAATGCCTGTGACAATGAGCATGCCCAGGGTATCTGGGAGTCCAAACCTGTATTAGAGCTGTTGGGCAATTACAGCACTGTCCTGTTCAGGAATTTCATAAATTCTTTGATATATTTGCATTTTGCTTATTTGGAAAAATAAAGTGTAATGGAAGTAGAGGGCTATTGTTATGTTTTAAATTGTTTCTTAGTTTTAGACAAAACCAGAACAACCATGTTTATTTTTGCATTTCATCGACACACAAAGAAGCTCAGAGTTTAACACACAGTCAGACCCGTGCCACACCGGTGATATAATTTTCAAGGCTAGAATATTTATTTACATGTGGGCCTGTTTACTTTCACTAGTTTCAAAGCAGCTGAACAAAAAGCAGACTAGCAGAAAATAGAAAAAAATGCAAGTAAAAGAAAACTATGAGAAATATTGCAGAAACTTCTATAACACATAGCAAGACAGAGTTAATGATGGAGTCTTACGACTCAGCAGTCTTTGGATTTTGAGCCTCAAGCTCAAGCAGAATATGCTTTTATCTCTCAGCTCCAAAAATTGTAGATTCAACTAAAAATAATTCATATTATCCTCTACCTACTGTCAGGCTTCCCACTGTACAAGTTGTTCAAAGATAACCTAGCTGTCTTAGCAGTGATTCATAGAGTCAACAAGAAAAATCATAAATAGCAACAATTACGGTTGATCTAATTGGGCGCCGGTGCCAGGAGAAGGCTGCCTGCCAAGGGGAACATTCCTTGCAAGTTAGTCCTCCAACGTGCTGGCAGCCAGCAGCGCCTGGAACAAATCCCATGTTCCACTCAGTCGAGCTGCTTCCAGGGCGCCAGCGAGGCAGGGCAACGCTGGGGTGTTTCAGGGATCCCCCCAGGGTTCGCTGCCACGGGGGCATTCCCTCTGCAGCCGTACAAAGGAGGCTTTGTGATACGTGGAAGCGTTTTGCTGAAGTTTCTGGTGTAAGGCAGAGGAAGAAAAAAACACACTGGGGAGGTCAGGGTCTGCTTCTCAGACATTTGTTTTAATCTGTTAGCAAGCCTGAAATGGAACTATTCTCTTTTATTTCACTTATTCACAGTGAGGGACATGTCAAGATTTTTAGCATCAATCTCCAGGATAGACTCGACAGCCAGCTTATTGTTTCAGGATGTAAAGCATATTGTAGCTTTTGGTCTTGTAAGCATCAGATTTTGTGTACTGTAGTAGGAGGGGCAATTGTTAGAGAAAGGATTTCAAACTAAAGTAACTCCATATTCAGTGCAGTTCATTCTGGGGTCTCCCAAACATTAAGGGAGAAACAATTTCTTTAAATTCTTGACTTCTACCAGAGAAAAATGCAGGCCTACCTTGTTGAAGGCTGAACTGCCTCTCCATTTCTGAGTATAGCATTTCCTGATATCTTGTTAATGTATGGTAAGGGGCAGGAATGTGCTTGCCTAGTAACTTAATATCAGACTAGAACAGTAGACACTCCTGCCATGCCACCTTTCCAGATGAGCACAGCACTCACATGAGTGTCTGTTACGCTTTTTGAAGTTCAGAAGAAATGAAGGGTCTTCCATCTGCTCATAGTAGCTGTGAACAGTTTTATTTCACACTAAGCAAGCACAGAGTTCCCTATGCTGACAAGTTCAGACAATTTCAGATTCTCAGAGTCTGCATGGCTTCATTTACTAGGATGATCAATTACATTTGACTCTTCTTGACCTTAAAAGAATATTCAAAGAAAAATTTCTGTGAGTAGACAGAAGTAGTAGTTTGTTCAGTAAGAGACAATAACTTCAGCTTCAGCTGCTGAGAATTTAATGGAAGCACATATCATGTTCTGTCATGTGCTGATTTTAACTAAGGAAAAAAAAAAATCCCTTTTATGTCACCATCTATCTTTCTTAAAATTATTCCAAGTTAATGATCACCATCTTGATGCAAGTCATAAACTGAAAGATAAAGATGGAGAATCTTTTGTCAGAAGATATTAAGTATCACTGAAAATGTGTAGAAGTTACCAGATTTAATAACCACTAGGTTATTGATTTCATACTTAGCCATTTTTTTACTTAGAATTTTTCTTGTGTTCATAAAAATCATTAAAGGTCTTTGTTACAACCTGACACTACACAAGAACTGAAAATAGAAAAATATAATTTCATAAACAAGGAAGGATTTTTTTTTTCAGAAGTTTAGACACTTTAGAGCTTGAAGTAGCTCAGTTAAGGGAACTTGTTCTTCTCTCCAGTGTGAGAGCCCAAGAAGGGTGACCCCCTCCAAATGTCCAGGTTTGGAAAGAAAGCTGCAGTGTCAGAATGTGCTCAACGTGTGAGAGCCCATGACATGAAACTTTCTTCTACTTCTGTCTCAAAGAGTATTTATGTGAAGCACTATTCTGAACTGAGGCATGATACTGCATTTCTTTGCTGTTGTCCTGTATTCCAATCTCTTGTTACTTTGTCTTGAAAATCATGACAATTTGCTAACTCCTTTCTTGAAGAGAGATTTTGTGATTTTTAATTGGTAGATACATTTTTTAAGCAAAGCATCAGATAACTTGACTACAATCTTAATGTGTCTTTTTCTATAAAAGAGTATTTTAAAAATGCAAGTAATGTACTTTAGTTAACTGAACACATCTATACCTCAATAAAAAGAATATTGTATACTGGCTGATGTTACAAACTTCTTTGCTAAAAAGATTTCTTATCAGTTATCAGTATCATCTTTAATGCAGGAAGAACCTTGAAATGTATTAAGTCCCAAAAGTAGAACATTGAAAGTGTCTGGATAGAGATGTAGCTTTTTCAAGCCTAAAAAGAAAAGGATTTAAAAGGACTGAATAGCTCAAAGGATTAGCGATGAAAGACAAGCACTTTCACATATAAACTTGTCTGAGTTCATCCAAATTCAACAGCAACTTAGGTCATCAAATTAAAAGGAGCTTTGGTGGTTCTCTGGAAGCAAGTCTGTGGCTGTCAGCCCAGTTTCTAGAGAAAAGATACTACTCATCAAGAACATGCCTCTATTTGGCATTCATACTCGATGTTTCAGAAAAGACTAGGAATGAAAATACACAGAGCAGCTCCCTTCAACTAAGTGATATTGATGGCCCAGCTAGAACAGTATGTGGGGAGCACAACCTCCCCTTTTCCATTTGTGGATATGCAATGATATTTATGAATAAAAGCAATTTTTTATAACATTACTAATGCAGAATTTTCTAAAAACATGTAATATATTCAGTAAGTAGGAAGGATAGTTCAGGTGATTCAACACTGAATTCCTCATTCCTAAACTTAAACCCTGTTTATAGCATAATGCAACTTACCATTTTTCATTGTTGCCATGGGCTTTCTTTTGTACAGTCCTTCCCCACAACACCAGACTGAGATAAAACCAGGAGCACTGTAGGAATGTCTCATGCTCTCCATAAGGCACCGCTTTCCTACATGCACAGGGAACACGGGTGGGCCTTGAGTGCTTGAGCAGACAGAGGTGTCAAAGGCACTGAAGTTGGAGGGTGAGTCATGACCAGAGCTGCCAGAGGGGAGAGGGAGGCAGGGGGTGGGGGCATGCACGTCACTCCCCATCCACTTGGTCTGAGACAGCAAAAATTCCACCAGTGTCAAGCCTCATTCTTGCTCATCAGAGCAGACAGCAAACAAGACTGTTGCATCCAGTTACCAGCTTGACTTTCTGCTTACAATTCCTGAGTTTCATGGCATGCACGTTTCTCCAAGTGTTCAAAACAAAGGTAGCCACTGACTTTCTGAGAAGCTGCAAATAAATAATATTTCTCCAAGAAAAAAGGGGTAGAGGGAGAAAAAGAGCCCTTTCCTTAGGTATCATCTCGTATATAAGCATGTGTAAATTCTAGATACATTCAGATGTCTGTAAACTTATTGTGATCAGTAATCCCACAAAGACAAGTTGCATTTTCATGACAAATCATTCTGTACATTTCTAGAAATCAAATAACCTCCTTATGTAGGTGTTATGAAGGCACAAACATTATCAGGCTCTTTGCCTCTTCTGCTTTAAAAACGGGGGAGGGACAGGTTTGGAGCACTCTAGCTGTAAATGCTTTCTATATATTATTTCATGGTACATTTGCACTCACCAAACTCAGGCTGGCAGTAAAAATAACCCTCTCTTGAAGAGCAGATGTTAATTTATCTGCTAGAGTTTCCACCTGTTAGCATTGTTCAGAGAAGGACCCTGCCTGGAAATAACTGTCTTTCACTATGAACTCTATGTGATTTACACCAAATTGTGACTCATTGCTCTGACATGTGTCTTGACAGCTAGAGTGGTGTTGTTAAGTCTTCTTTTGAAAGCCATAATTTTGCCTTCTTATTACCTGATCCTCTGAGAGGGCTGGAGCACCTACCATGTGGGAATAGACTGAGATTTTAATATATATTTAGATATAAATCGGTACTGAGATAGATAGATAGATAGATAGATAGATAGACAGACAGACAGACAGACAGACAGACAGACAGACACACTCTTTTACGAACCCTGGCAAAGCTTCTTTAATAGATGAGCCTGAGAGAGATGCAAGTATCATACTTTTGTCAACAGATAAAGGAAAACAGGAACAATCTGAAATTTTAGTATCTTTAGCAGCTAGTCCCCCAAGGTTTTTCTCAGGGGCATCTTTCTCCTTCCAGTCTGTGCATCTTCTTTTAGATTATAGAAAGTATTTTCACAGGTCACCAGTGGAAGGGAAACTCCTTCAGACCTTAGCAAGGCTTACACTGAGGCTTGTGGCTGTGATGAGGCAAGTTGTCTGCATCAATATTTTGTTATAATGCCTCTTCCACACCACTGTGTCAGGTCAGGAGAAAGCTGTAGCCTAAGTAGTGATGTGGTTAATGACTTCGTTTCAGACTGTGAATGAATAACAACTAGATTAGCCAATGGGCTACATGAGTGATTATACAGAGTGTGAAGGGAGCCTGTCTCATGAGCTGTCACTGAATTCCCACTGGTACTTATGAACTGTTGTAGTATTTCTGAACAGATTATAGGTGACTGTTTTTTAAGGGGGGTTTGTTTCATTTCTACTTCTTTTTAGAAATATTTACTCCATCTTAAATACTTTGAATTGACAACTTGTCTCATTCATGAGGAGTTGTACAGCTTGAGGTGTTGTTCTTCAAAAAACCTGACTTTGGGTTACAGCCAATGCTGTCTACAGTATTATCTGACTGTTCTAGCTCCATGGAAAGAGTAAGCCACAGTAACAGCTTCTGGTGCTCTTGCACAAGGTAAACTCACAAGAAAAAGGGTCAAAAAAATACCATGAGTGGCAATTACTCCAGGACTGAGAAAAGCACAAGTTTGCTGTCTTTCTTACAAGACTGGCGGTCATACTGTTCCCTCTACATCAGTGTCTGCAGATCTAATTCTCTAATTCTAAATAAAGACAAGGCCTTTGTGTTTTTGCAGAAGACAACATGTAAAATAAAACCATGGTTACACTGCCTTAGTGACTTTTTTGTGTTAACTATATACAATTTCCACTGCAAGAAGAAATACTTGTCTTTCTGCTAGCCTTTTGAGTGCTACTTGGTATGCCCAGTCCCTCAGAAAATAGTAAGTTGATATTGTTCCACGTGAAGTGGACAAACTATTTCTAGAATTACTAGGGGAGTGGGGATAAATGAACTGCTTAGGAAAAGCTGTAATTTTGTACATTGTGACAGCTCTGTAGATGACAACTCCCTGGGCACTGCCCCCAGCTGCAGTGGAGACACATTTGTCAGGGATTTAAGCATCACCAAGGGGATATGCTTACCTCTCAGGAGAATTCTAATAGCAGTATTGCAATAATAATAGAATATTGTTAACAAAAAGCATGTTGGAATGTCACAGATTATATAAACTCTGTCTCAGAGGCCAATATGAGCTGTTTATCATCGCCAAGTGTGTCTGAAAGCTCTGGAGACTCTAGAAGATATTCTAGAAGATGTTAAAACTCGTCAACATCTCTCATGACTGAATGGATATTCCCCAACTTCTATCACAATCAGAAAGCCCCCCATACATTATTTATTTCTTTGTGGTTCTTCATAGAAGTACCTCAAGCATGTGAACCTCTGCAGTTTGTTAACTGCTTTACTGCAAATAGTGTCAGCTAGCAGAGACTGCACACTATGGTTTACCCTATCAATGCTCATTTTGAACACTATTGACCACATCTCTAACTGAATTAGCATCTGGAACATGTAAAACAGAAGCAATTTCTTTGCTGCAGGAAGTAGGATTTAGTTTTAAACAGATTAAGTAATGTTCAGAGTGTTTATGTACACAATCCTGTTCTGCTCCACAGCTTCCTTTGCAAAACACAGGGGTACCTCTGGACTGTCAAAAGTTTAAGTCTACATTGAATGTGTTTGGAATAATGTACATATATAATTCTGTTGCATTCATTCTGCAAGTTTCTTCATATTATAAGCTCTGGTAATGCCCAAATGGGAAAAAAGTTTGTGGATTTATTTATTTATTTATTTATTACAAATCATGTAAGTTGTTTGAAGTTCAGGAGTTAATTTCTTGCTCTATTAAAATACATTAATTCAGTGAGACAAAGATTTCAGCAAGGATATTCCTTACATGCTTAAGACCTGGATAAAACACTGCAAAGCTGGGCTAAGAACATAAGAAATCTCGGCCAAATCACACTTTATGTAGAAATTATGACAGACTGAGTTATAAGCTCCACTTCTGTGTGTGTATGTGTGTGTGTGTGTGTATACAATTAGGAGCTAATATTAAGTATTCTTCCACCTATTCAACCTTGTGCAAACATAAGTATTTGAGACATACAGAAGTTTTAAAATAGTATAACTTCCACAGACTAATAAATCATCCCTGTGTAAGGAAGTCATAACTATCCCAAACATTTCAAGAATGGGAGTGCAGAGGAAGAGAGACTGTGAAGACCTAAGTAGCATCACATCAGCTCTTTCTGGAATCTATCACCTAAAGTTAAAAATTCAGGAGAATGGATTCTCATCTGTGTTTAATATTGGAGCTAGAGAAGTTTAAAAAAATAGAATATCCAGAATCAGCAGAAGAGAACCAAGAGCATACTCAGTGCTAATTCAACACTGTATGCAAGCCCCCTGGCTAAACCCATAATAGATTAAACTGGGAGCCTAACACTGAGACAACCTCTTTGAACATCTGAGTGCATTAACAGCAAGGCAATCAACATCTGCTTGTGTAATTACTGTGTTTTTATCAAATCACATAAAATAAAAGCACATAGAAACAGTGCTCTCAAATAGCTAAAAAAATCTGTCCACAGACTCAGTCTAAAAATATGACCTAGTAACTTCCATGCATTATTAAAGAATGAAAAGTATGTTTATTTTTAAATACTCTCAGTTCCTTCTTTTCTAAAATAAGGACTTATCCCATGACAAACTCAGAAAAGAGTACTATGCACTAGCTAATGTCTAAACCATCCTTTGAAAAATAGGTAGTGCTGAATGAACTTGCAAAGAGCATTGATAGATTTAATACCACTACTTGCAGAGAAAGCAGAATATTCACTTTCGGTTACTTAATAATAGTATTTTCAGTAGCAAAAAGATAGAAGAACTCCCTGTTGATAATGTCAAATAATCATGTGTTGTATCTGTATTACTCGGAGACTACAACAGGAGTTTTGCAAGCCCAGCAGTTTTGTAAGTCCGAATACTTACATGTCATTTTGTCAGTATGTGAATCAAGCAGCCTGTGAAAGAGACTACCCTAGTGGGATTTTCATATGTAGTGGAATACATGCATTAAATTCTGACCCAGTATGTACTATTTCATGGCAGAAATTGCCATTGCTCAACCTTTCATGGTACAAGAAAAGTAACAGGAGAAATTCACTGTCGCTTTACAGGGATGAAAAAAACCACAATCTCCTAACTTGGTTGGGAATTCCTAAGTAGGGTTTCTTACACTTTTTTACACTTCTGAAAGTGTCAGTACTGGCCACAACCTTAGGTTAGTGGTCTCATGCATATGACAATTGCTACCTTCCTATGAAAAGTTTATGTAAGTAACTACTCCTAGGAGAATGTAAATAGGAAGTACAAAAGTATCTTTGTCTGCTTCTGGAATACTGTGGAGTTTAAAAGTGTGGCTATAGAGTGCTGTCTGGGAATGAAAAAAGAGAAAAGAGAAACAGCCTGGAGATTTAAAACAAAGCTCTGGAGCATTCCATGCATATGGAAATGTTGGCAATAGCATTAGCAGTAGTGCTAGATTACCTCTTCTCACTGTAAAAGTGATCTTCTGACTCTGGCAACTGCAAGAATATACATTTCCAAGGTGTCAGCTGCCATCTGTTTAATTTTGTAGGCCAGGGTGGCAGTGCTACCTTGTTTCTTGTGTATTGCCCTGCTTTAAAATTCAACCTACAGAGAGCAAAGGGGAAACACTGCAGTATAATTAAATAAAATTGATTTTGGGTGAGGTGGGAGAGCCACATACTGGATGTGGAGGGAAAAAGCAAATTCCTCCTTTCTACAGTACCATCAGCTGCATGGTGAATTCCTTGGAATGCTTCTGTTGTGTCTATGTATTCAAACATACTGAAAGAAAGCTGTAACTTACGAGTACTTAACATGTTTTATTGCAGGCCATTATCCTAATTTAAAATATAACTCAAATTGCATTTCAGTGTACTTTGTGTTACTTTGTTCTCCATAAAAAAAACCCAAAACAATTATTTTATCATAAAGACAACTTCTTTACTTAGGACTCCTTTTTTGTCTCAACTTGTCCCATAGCTGAATCTTTCCTAAAAGACTCTTTTGAAATGAATGTCATCATTATCATTCCCTTCACTTCTTTTCTGGTTTTCCCTTCCCTTCCCTTCCCTTCCCTTCCCTTCCCTTCCCTTCCCCTGCCTGTCTGGCTCTCAGTTTGTCTTCTCTTTGAATGTAATCACTGATTCAGATAGATTTT
>JAOEGS010007929.1:2067-40722 GCA_025447755.1 Corythornis vintsioides
ATCCTCATAGCTCTATCAGGCAATGAAAAGTCTCTTTAACAGAAATTATTTCCCAAATATCTGTTTTGAGCTTTTCTAAGTTAAAATCTAGAGAACCAAGTGCTATCATAACAAAATTGACTTTTGCACGCTTAGTTTTTGTAAGTTTTATGGATATGGTGGCAATAAATCACTGATATGCAGACCTCAAAAAGATGTAGAGGTCACATCCAAAGGGACACTTAGAAAGCCATGAGGAAATGAAGGTAGTAGAGGCTTCCAGCATGGAAACCTGGGGCAGGGCCTGGGCAACTGTGCTCATGGTGAAGTGGGGCTGTCCAAGTGGGTGGGCATGAATGGAAGGAACCAGGTGCCAGTCTCTGCACGGGCACAGAGAGCTGTACTCTTCCAGCCCTGATGCCCAACAGCAGTGTTTGGTGCCAGCAGGTAAGAGCTGGCACTGCACAGCCTGGATGGGCAGAGGGATTGGCTGGGTTTGCTGAAGGGCAGGGATGAGCACAGACCTGGAAGAGAGGAGATGCTAAAGATGTGCTGGGGCAGAGATGGGGTCATTTAGAACAAATCACCTTTTTCTCTGAGATACAAAGAAGACCTGCTAGGGGAAAAAAAAAAAAAAAAAAAAAAGGGCTTGATTAAAATACCCTGTGTTTGAATCAGGGCTCAGTTGGGCTACTTACTCACCACTGTGTTCACAGCACCTTTTAGCAACTTCTGGTTAGAAAAATAAATGACATTTCTAAGCTGTCATTGGTGCAATATGATATTTCCCCATGACCTGGAAACGAGCTTGCCTGTCGTTGGCTGGAGCACACCCTTCATTTCCTGAGCCTGGGGATAAATTTGTGTTGCAGGACTGTCACTCTACAGCACATACCTAAAGCCCCAAGGTCATTAATCACCTGATAGAAAAGATATAAATTTAGTTGAATAGAACATTTTCACCGGAGGAAGTACAGCGTATTTCTGACGTCGTGTCTTAAATATTTATTATTGCTGTAAGTGGATTTATGGCCCTGCTGTTTTTGAGGATCTGAAGAAAGCTGCAATGAAGACTGGCTTGTCACTACTTCTAGGAGTAAATAGAGTGCTGCAAGATCCCTCAATCCAATGCCTTCCTAAAGCAATAAACTCAGCCTACAAAGGAAAGACCCTCCCACCTTCAGTAGAAGATTAATTTGTCACCATTGTACATGTATGTTTGGTTTCATGGTTTAAAAACAAGTTCTTATTGATGCAATTTGGCAGTCAAAACCATTAAAAAATTATCTTGACAAAATGCAACACTGTGCTTCACTTCGAAATCTACATTGTTATGCTCACATCTATTTCCAGACTGCATCAGGGCACAGAATCATAGAATGGTGGGGGTTGGAAGGGAGAGATCTCTCTGGAGATCACTGAGTCCAACCCTCCTGGGCAGGACACACAGGAACAGATCCAGACAAGTCTGGAAAGTCTCCAGAGAAGGAGACTCCACAATCTCTGTGGGCAGCCTGTGCCAGGCTCTGTCACTCTCACAGTGAAGAAGTTCCTCCTCATGTTGATGTGGAACCTTCTATGCTCCAGTTTATCCCCATTGTTCCTTGTCCTGGTGCTCAGAACTACAGAGAAGAGATTGGTCCATTCCACTGGTCAGACATGTATAGACATTAATAAGGTTCCCTCTCAGTCTTCTCAAGGCACATGGCAGAGAAATCCCAACAAATCAATGACTTTTCTGAAGGTAGGTTTGTCAAGGTTGTCCGTTGTCATGTTTCATATGCTCCAGAGAAAACACCCCCATCCCTCCCCTCACCCTTTCCCCCTTGGTGGCTTGTTTCAGGAACAGGAGGCACTTTCACACCCCATAGCACAGCTCCGATGCCAGAGACAACTGCATCACGAGACAATACACTGCATGGCTCAGTCCCCACGGAAGGGAGCAGTAAAATCATTACAAAGGCTAGAGGTTGGTTTGGTTTTTTTGCAAGGGATAGTCTGCAAGTGAGCTGTGGCTGAGCTGAGGAGAGGGCTGTGTGAGTCCTGTGGGGTTTTGTCCCCCTCTGAATTGAACAAACCCTCTACTTAATCTCCTGATGGCCTGGACAGCTACTTGGCCTGGACAGCTACTTGGCCTGCCTCTCGAAGCTCAGCGCTACCGTTTGCCAAAGGACGGGCAGAAACCTTCCAGCTGCTCCTGAACACAGCTGTGTGAGGCTGTTAGGGACACACGGACACTGCAGCAGGGAGCCCGCGGGCGCGGACAGAGAAGCCGGTGCCCCGTGGCAAGCTGCGCAGTGCTCGGAGGCTGCGCTTAACGCAGCTCCACGCGGCTCCCGCACCTCTCCCCCCTCACGCTGAGGCAATCGGGAGCCGTGCGAGGCAGCCGGGGAACGGGGTGCGGGACAGTCTGGCTCTGCGTGACCCCTTGAGTCCGCTCAGAGCAGGAGCAAGAGCAGACTGGAAAAGGTCATGGTTTATTTTCTTTTGCTTTATTAATTTTTATTTATTTATTTAGGTATATATTGGCTTATTTTATTTTGTTCTACGTATAGTTTTATTTATTTTATTTTGTTTTGTTTATTTGTTTTATTTTATTTAGGTTTTATTCCATTTCTTTTATTGTCTTTCTATTTTACTTCATTTTATTTGCATTTTTTTATATTTTGTTAATTCGTTTTTATTTTCACTTTCCTTCCATCCACCCTCGCATTCTCCCGTGTCTAGCACTAAGGGAGGCAGCGGAGCGGCTCGTTCCTGATGCGGCTCCGTGCGTGACGCGCTCAGTCTGACACCCCCCCCCCCCCCCCCAGCCACCGGGGTCCCCGCGTCGCGGCGCCGGCTGCTCGGAGGAAATCCCGCAGCGGGAGACCCCGATGCGGAGCCTCGGCGCCTCGTATCCACGCTCTGTTCGGTTTAATGGCCTAATATCGAAGGCCATTAATAAACTAATCGTCTAATAAAGCAGAAAAATGGCTCTGTTCTACAAGGCCGTTGAGGGAACATCGGCCAAGCTGTCATCCTGGACAGGAAAGAATGAGTGTTAAAAGTGGCTCCAGATCCTTACTATATATAGAAATCCTATTACAATTCCCCTTAACTGTCCTCTGCCTTCCTGCGGTGCTTTCCTCCGTGTCCTGCGTTGCCTCCCGAGGGAACTACAGTAAGGTGCGGGGCTGGTCTGTGTGGGACAACCCTCCTCCACTGTCAGTGTAGTGCCCGTTTCCAACCCTCATCCTCCTCTTCACTTGTGTTCCAGTCTGTACGCCGAGCAACTGATTGAAATCACTGACAAAACCCACCGAAATTAACACAGTAATTATCGTTCACACCGTACCTATTTTAACCCTTTGTTAAGGGAACGGGTGCTGAGAACACCCTCCTCTGGCACACCTTGCAGCGGGAACACCAAGGGCTCGGGAGAGACCCAGGCAGCATCAGTGCCTCCCGAAAACAAGGCTGTGAAGAACTCATGGCCCGCGGAAGGAACGTTAGCACCTGCCCCAGCTGGAGGAGGGTTATAATGATCCTCAGGGCGTCTAATCACTGCCAGCAGTTCTTTAAAAGCCGCCTTTGTTGTCAAAATCTTTTGTTCCCCCGGCTGGAAGCGCAGAGCCCGTCCCCTGTCTTCTGAAGATTAATGGCTGGTTAACTGCTCAGGCTGAGCCGGGCTCATTAACGCAATATTCGCTAATCAGCCTCAGCGCTGCCAGCCTCTCCTTATTTTAAGCATATATAGTTTCGTGGAAACAAGTTCAGAGATTAATTGCGTCAATTAGCAGCCAGATTTGCAGGCAGTTTGGGAGACCCGAGATTTCCCACTTACTGTATCGATTTGTGTGCAAAATGGCATTTAATTTCCCACACTTTTACGACTGGCAGGCATCCAGGCTGTTCTTTTTCCAGCCTAATGGCTGAGAAAACGTCATGTGATCTTTGCCAATAGATTGCATTTTTAATCTTCCTTCTGAATCCAGGCATTCTATTTAGATACCTGGGGGGGTTAGTTAATATATATCTTTTCAAAGACGAAGCTCTGAGGATAAAACCCCAGCCTGGAGAGGCTGCGGTCTAAGGCAGGGGCTGTTAATCAGCAAGTTACACAGGTTTTCCCACGGAAAATGGGCCAACGTTTGCAGCAGTTGATAACCTCTCCGTTTCTGCAGAAGAGAATTAACTACCATTAAATTCCTCAGGATGTATATATATTTTCAAAGGTTTGGCTGGGAGGAAACAAGCTGTCTTTTCTCCAAGATTCCCTCTGCTTTCTCTCCCTAGGTCTGAGCTCTGTTACTCGTTACCTCAAGGCAGAGTTGACACAACTGGTTGATAGCTTTGGGCCACTGACAGGGCTCAGGACCTGGGACTGGGTCTCCAGCCCCCAGAAAAGCACTGTTACCATTTTCCTGGCGTGCTCAGATGAGAGTAAGAAATTGATTAAGCTAAACACTGCTGTTTAATGGTGAAAATGGAAGGCAGCAGAGAAATTTCTTCCTATTTAATCTTTTGTAATCTTAATGGTGCTTAAGCACTTCCCAATCATTATCAGGGAAAAGCTGTTAGGATGTCATTACACGGTGCAGCAGAAATCACCACTTATCTCTAGGCTTTTTGGTGGAAATAAATGATGGGCAGCTTTGACTTGCCAGAGTTATCAGTTCTTTGGCTAGCTCTGAAAAAAGTAAGGTTGCAGGTTCTTCTCTCCCAGGGTTGATCTTCCTGGGCTGTGTGGGGCTTTCATCCACCCATATCTCCTCTTCTTCCTCCTGGCCAGTGCAGGAGAGGGCAGTTGCTGCAGAAGAAGGTCAGAGAACCACAAGCACAACTTATTCTTAGTTCAAAGCAGAAACCAGACTCTGAAAGTACTGGTGTGCTCTTTTTTTCCCCCTCCTCTGGGGTGTTGTTGCCTTTTCCTGCTGGAATTCAGATGCTCCCCTCAGCTCTACTGCTGTCTTCATCTGACATATAAGGAAGAGTTTCTGCTCCCCTCGAAACGACCCTGCACACCCCTGATGAGCACTCACTTTGCTCTGTCACACAACCAGTCCCCACAGGACAGCTGAAGGACTCTTTCCCATCTTTCCACAATCCAGCCCCATGCTGTCTCAGGGACTGGTGACACTGTTGTGCATAACCCACCAACAGGCAGGCAAGGGGAGACCTCCTCACTGCTGGGAAAGACCATCATTCTCCTGGAGGAGAGGGAGAAGGTGAACAATTCCCACTGACTCTGTATACCCAGAAGCTTTGTTTGACCCGATGTTTTTTCCTGCAGGCAGCAGAATATTGTGAAGAGAAGCTCATTCTGTTAATGAGTGAAGGAGTGGACATTCCTGTGTTTCTGTGAAGGACTACCACACTACTCCATTTATTTTTTTCTTAAAATAGAAGCTAGTGAAACAGAAGCAAAGGAAGAAGAACAAAGTTCAGACCCTGATCCAGTGGCATTTAAGGGACTGAGCAGTGGCTGACTGAGTCAAATGGGCTTTCCTAGGGATGAAGGAACCATGACTGCAGAACTGAAACACCCCCAAAGTCATGGAGTGTGATCACCTGCAACTTCTGGCAAGTAGGACTGCACTTCACGAGGTGATCATGCTCTACATATAATATCACATTCCTTCTTCCCACTGCTCCTGCTGGGAGGATATTCCTGAACTTCACAGCTCTGATAAAAACGTTCTTCTAGTTTCCAGTTTAGACTCATTGTTAACGAGCACATAGCAATGCATTCTGGTGTCTATATGGTTTAAGCAGCTGTCTTTCTTCCTGATACTTATTTCTGCTCTTTGGCTAGAGCCAGTATTTTATTTGGAAAGCTAAACAAGCTTTTCTGAAGCAAGGAGAGTCCTTTGGTCTCTTGCAATAGAATAGGCTATTGCTCAGGCCCTTCCTTCCCCTGCCTTCAATTGCTCTGGCTCGAGTAAGGAATGAGATCCTCAGTGTCCAACATTTTCACCTAGAAGCTTTTTTTTGCTGTTCATGAATCTAAAAAGAAAATGAGGTTTAAGCTGCTTGTTTAGTAAGGTTCCTTAATAGCCTTATTATCCACCTCCTCAAATTTCCATTGGCAGGTACAACTACTCAGCAGCCTGGAGAATGAACAGAGCTAATTGCTTGGAAGAGAAACCCCACAAATAATGCAAGATCCTGTGAGCTGGTTCATTAGTGAGTTTCCTCTTCACTTCCAAAGTGAAATTCAAAGCTCTGGGCTGGCTATGCGCATCATTTTTTGATTCCTGGGGATGACTGAGAGAAGGTGGTAGGAAATATGTTATTGCAACAAAGCACAGCTTTCATTCATTGTGGATGTAACAGATTCCCAGCTACTCTGTGCAATCAGATCTGCTTCTTTGGCTAAATCACACTAGCACACTGGGTTTTAAAATATGTGAAACCTTGTTGGTAACCCCAGCAATTTCCTGCCCTTTCTCATCTGCTAGAAAAGATTAAATGCTTTCCATTTTCCTTCCAGGACAAGATAGGAAAGTGTCTTCTGTGCTGCTTGATTTGCAAGAACCATTTGTAACTGGCTCTTTCTTTGTCTCCTACTGTCCCCTCTTATCAACTGCCCTTTTCATATGAGTCACTAAAATCCAAAACTGTTTAAAAAATACACTGCTGAATGAACTCCCTGGAGGTACCTAAACTCCTCTGACATCTCTTCAAAGTCTTCCTTGAGGAGACTGCACCCGGGCAGGATGACCCCGTGTGAACCACTGTGCTCAGCTGCCTCTGAAGAAACTGAACAGACCAAAGCTCAGGACCAGCAAGATGAGGATGGAAGTGTCACAACGTGTCCTGCTGTCACTAAGAGACTCACTCCATTTTTTTTCTTCTGGTAGAAATGCCAAGGCCCTGTGATGCAGGAGAGCAGTGCTGCAGGCACTGTGGTGTCATCCTGCTGCCAAGCCAGCCCCTAGCTGGGATGTACACCCAGCTCTGAGGGCAGGACAGGGTTTGTGCAGGTGCAGAGCTGCCAGGCAGCTTTTCTTCATTCTGTCAAGAAGCATCCTCTCTGCTACACAACCCCTACCCTTGGTGTGATCTCTCTGTTTAAGGACATCTTATTTAGAAGCTGATGAAATCGTTTGGGGTTTCTTGATAGGGCTCTGAACCAACCTCTTAGCAACACAAAGAATTAAAAGTTCAGCTGCACTTATTAGCTCATCTTAAACAGTATGCTGCTAAAGGCTGAGAGGTCTAATTAGAGTATCTGACCACAGACAGACTTCTCCAAAGAGTGGTGTGCTTAGATAAAAACTCCAACAGGTACTGGGTGGAGCAGTTCCTCTTGTAACCTTAATATCTAAATAGAGAGAGGTCAAGAAACTTTCAAAATCTGAGCTGTTTATCAGAATGTGTTTACTTTCAAGGGGACAAAATGAAATGATTACTCAGTAATGAAACAGCAGCAGTAGTGATGAACCTGTCTGCTCAGTTCTAATTACATAGGCTCCAAAAAGGTGTGAGCTCTGCTCCCTGAAAAGCTAATTATTCTAGCAAGAGCACTTTCTACATTGCAAATAACTTAATCCCTACAGTAATAACTGAGCTGAAGGAAATGTATGTTTTTCCCATAGGGAAAGGCATTCTCTTCAGAACTTTTAATCATAAATACTGGAAAAGCTTATTTTCTCCCCTTGAAAATAAATACATTTTGATAAACAGCTCAGATTTTGCAAGTTTCTTGACCTCTCTCTGTTTAGTTATTCATTACAAGGTCCATTTCAATCCCTTTCAGGTTTTTTAGAAGACATCACTTTCGATTTTCTACCTAAAGTTAGCTACTCATTACCTTTAAAGTACATTAATAAATGCTTTAATATGACTTATAAAAGAACTATTAAAAAAAAAAGTCCTAAAACTCCAACTGGACTGAACAGTTCCTCATATAACTTAATACAGTAATAAAAATTAATGAAAAAATGCTCTTTCACAGCACATACAGATAGAAATTCTTTTACAGCACATACAGATACTCTTTTATCTGTCTCACAGAGATGCTGAAAGGACTAATTAATAAAACTCTTTACCAATGGAATATTTTTAAGGTGAGTGGCACAAGAGGCCCTTATTCACCTTCCAGTTACACACTTTATTATCTGATCAGTTCCTATTGCAAGTTATGAGTAGAGACTATTTGACAATAAGCAAAACAACTTGTCTGCAGCTTTTCTTCCTGGGGTATTTACTATGTGTCCTTCCTCCACCTCACCTCTGAGACCAGCAGCAATATGGGTGGGAACAGAGGGAAGGGGCAAAGACCTCAAAGCTTGCAGTACATCAAATGCCACCTCATGTCCTAGGAAGGCATGAAAATGTACTTTGTCTCCCTGTATCTACATGGAGAGGCCCACACATCCTAGCAGGGTCAAAGAGAATTGTCCCACCTAGTTCTAGCAGCATCTTGAGAGACCTTTGCAATTCTAACTTCAGTTTCTTTTGTTTCTCAGCTTGGGTATGGAAGAAACAAGAAATCCATCAATTCTGGATTTAAGTAAAGATACCATCTTTTGTATCTAAAGGACTAGCTTACTTTAAACCAAACTTTTAAATATTGCTTTTTCTTAAAATAAGAAAAATAAGCTAAGAGGAAGGGAGTGAGCAAGATGCTCTCTAGCCTTGTTAAAGAACACGTTCCCATGGAAAAGCAGAACCATCTAAACTCTGCTGCACTAGTTCCCTACTAAGAAGTTGACACCATCTATTTTAACTGGGCAAGTTTATAACATGATCAGCATGGTAACTGGATTCAGATAGTTAGGTTTCACCTGGCAGACTGCAGAAGGTTTCTATTGACTGCATGGGAAGGTTTTACAGCACCTATTTTCATACTGAGCATTACAGAGGCTGATAGAACAAATCCAAACTCTTCACGGACAGTTGAACAGCATGAAAATAAGAGGGCTTATGATTTACAAATGATGAAGTGATGAGTAAGGTTAGAACTTTATGCCTAGACTAATAAGCAACAGAAATACTTAATTTCAAACAAAAGAGACCAAAGATAATGAAAATACTTGGGGAGAAGGGTCTGGTACTCCTTTGTTCCTCTAACATAGAGCCTGGTCTAGAGGCAGTTGTCCCTGCCCATGGCAGGGGGGTTGGAACTAAATTATCTTTAAGGGCCCTTCCAACCCAAACCATTCTGTGATTTGATGATAAAATGGGGCTGGCACATTGATGCCTTCAAATGAGAGTATCGGGCACCTCCAACCTGAAGCAGAACACACTTTTTTTACTATGTCTTCTTTCATGGGTATTGTCTCTTAATTAACGTACATGAATTTGCAAAACACAACTCTGAAGTGCTCACTCCTATCTGTAGGGAAAGGGTAGGAGAATAAATACTGCCTGTCAGGTATTAGATACAGTGCTTAATGCAGGATGATGAGGCATTTCAAGACAATGATAAATGCAGCCTGATAACCTATAGAAAGACAACAGAGGGGAGGTTAATCTGTAAAACTCTGGGATGAAAATAATATGCAAAGTTACTGGGATGGAGGGGGAGAAGGGCAGTGAGGGAAGATAAGGAGTGAAGGAAGGGATCAAGACAAGTATTTTATGTAGCTTCCCTGCATTTCTCTGATTTCTGCTTTCCCATTCATTAGCCTTTCCTTTAATTGATGTGAAAAGCCTTTGTGCAGAACACTGACTGGGAGGAACAAAGTGACCTTGAACTCCACTCGGCTGCAGCAAACACCTACCCCTCTCTTCTGGAGGAACAAGTGGGTAGGTTTTGGTCAGGCTGGTGATAGGGTTTTTCTAAGAATGGCTGGTTCCTTTCCTAAGGCACTGCCCACTGCCTGTAAGGAAGGCTGGGTGCCTCCGAGCAGGGGGCAATTCCACTGTCACCTTGACTGTGCTTTGCTGCTGGGGAGAGGGAGATCACTAGCCCAGAAGTACAAGCAAACAAAAAACTGACGAGTCACCTTTTCTCCATGGTACTTACAAGGGGACCAACCTTGCAAATGAAGGAGTTGGCAGCTACCCCCCCACCCCATCCCAACCCTCCAGAGCTACCACTAGAGTTCCTCCCCAACCCCCAGCTTCTGCACGGCCACCCAACGGCCTGGCCAGGGGCTGGAGACTGCTCACCACTGCTCATCCAGGGGGTTGTGCTTCAGCAGATGGTCAGACCCTGGTGCTGAGACTGCTGCCAGGGCACGTGGGGTGGTCTCTGGCTTTAGCTGGTGCAGACTCAGAAAGCAATTATATCATTACTGGCAGAGAAGTGATGGTCAATACATGTTAAGATTTACTGCAGACCATTAATTCACTTAGGTATGACTGTGTAGAGAGGGAAGGGTGATAATTGCCTGGTTTGCTGTGAGATGGGCTTATGAATTCATTGTGCTTTGGGAGACAGGTTAAGATATTTACAACCATGAGACTCTAGTACTATCTCTGGGGCTGAAGATCCTCCAAGCTGACAGCCAAGTGGACCAAAAAGACCTAGTTCATTTGATCTCCTCAGAGCCTAAGGGATTCACACTCGGGTCAGCTCTAATGCATTGGGAAAACAAATATTTGTTTTATTTTATTTAAAGCTTCTTCATCTTACAGTTGAGGTGCACTAAGTGACCTGAATGCAGATGCACGAAGAAGAAGGCAGCAGGTGAATCTCTGATTTTCAAAGGTATCTCTGAGAAATGCAATTATGAGCTGGAGACATAAACTGCTCACACATTTTTTCTGAACATCACGAAGCCTTTATCTGCACCTTCTGTGACTAAATCCTCTGCCAGTGTTCTTACTTGTTGAGAAATACTTCAATGTTTGGAAGCTCCACTTTAAAATAATAAAAGATGTACAATGAAGTGCATCTTTTTAAGCCAAACAAAGCATCTCTTCCTTGCAAGATCACTTTTTAAATTGCAATATTTTCAAACATGGAATCGAAGAATTGACAGTTGCTAAATTAAATGTATATTTTCACAAAGTCCCGGGGACTTTATTGATATTTATGTTTCTAACTTGCTTGGCTTAGTGGAAAATCTATATCCTCTCTCTAAGAAATTCAGAGATAAAAGAGAATATTGCTTAGAGAAGTGCTAATGTTAGTTCATTAGAGTCTTGTGACCGACGGCCTTAAGCTGAACACACGTTACATTTTACACATAAAAAGTAAGAAATTACCCACATATTAATAGAATTTCCTAAACATCCTTTAAGGAATATAACTTCTATCACTATTATCTCACCTCCTTATCAAAGGCAAAGCCCAAGAGTGTTTAAAATGAGGCCAATTTTGCTACATTACGAATAATGATTATCAGCTATATTGAGGATAAGACTTTGCCACCTTCTATTATCTACTTGAGAAGGAATAATAGAATTAAAAAGGCTTCCTCTTCTCTGGGGAATTCATAATTTGATTTTAAATTACCTTTTTTTAAAAAAAAACCTTAGGAGCCAGAGGCTGGCTAAGTGGCTGGAAAGTGGAATAAAGATGTTTAGTGTGGTATGTATGTGCTGATCAGGAGCTCTGAAGCCAGCAGGAGCTCTGTCTCTGAATCAACTGGGAAGTACTGGTCCCTTGGCTAGTAAACATGAGCTGTATTCTGCCATGGATTGGGGCACAGCATTGAGAATATTGCCAAAGTCATCAAGGTGTGCAGCACAGAACTGGCCATCAACTAAACATCCCTTTCAGTTTTTGTTTAAGCATAATCATGATAATTATGTCAGCATCAGAACAAACAACTGGAGATGGAAAATAAAGATCTTGAACCCACCTCATCCCTCTCCTGTGTTCCTCTCACTAGAAAATGTTCTGGGACTGGAAGTCAGCTTTAAATAAAAGTTACAAAGCAAGAACTGATGTTTATTTATTTACTTCTCACATGAATGATGATCAGAATGCCCAGGACACCTCCACCCCCAGCACACTATCACAACCTGCTGGGGGTTTTCTTGTGTCAAAGACTGAACCAGAATTCAAAGGAACCTGCAAAAGCCAATAGCCATCTGAAGGCATTGAAGGCAGGAGTATCCACACAGGTAAGTATTTTAGAGCCTGAAAGTAGAAAAGCATATTCTCAGTCCCCCATAAAACTGATTTTCAGAGGAATAAACACTTTCATCTTGCCCTTGTGGTTAAGAGACACACTCAGTTCTGAAATTCAGGAGAGGGGATTCTGTCTTGGGCATGAAACATGCAAGAAATGAACATTTAAAATGCAGGTTCAGCAGGAGACCCCAGCAGGGCTGGATTTTAAACCTATTTATATGAATTCCCAATTCCAAAACACACCTGTGAGACAGTTCTCATTTAACACCTAGGGTTTAGGAGAGAGTGTGTGATGGATAGACCTCAGCAAGAGCCATAGAAAGCCTTCCAGAGAGGTCAGCTTTTGGGCTTAGCAGTCTGGAAACTGCCGAGCAGCAGGGATTATCAAACATCTTCAAGATATTCAGTGTAAAGATGCAGCTTTTGATGCCAGTCAAATATGAAAGTGTCAGCTTTCACTGGCTCTTCACCTTCACAGTTCCAAGGACAGCTTGGAAATGTGACAGCTGAGCACGACTCGGTGACCTGAACACAGGCACCCAGTCTCATTTTGGGTGCCCTCCAGGACCCTGCTACTGCTCCCACCAGCTACTGCTCTCTAGAAGGTCACAGGGCTTCTTTCTCCAATGTCCCATCAGCAAGACTTGTGCAAACGCCCTGGATACCCCTCCAGGCCATCTGGAATGGTACTGGGTGTCTGGAATGGTACCAGGTGTCTACATTTAGGCAACCGAATGGAGTCCCCCAGAGGAATTCAAGCAAAGGGATGCAAACCAGATTCCTCAGGTCTGTAATAATTTTTAAATGGATATAATTATGGGAAGCTCACCAGTGATCCCAGAATGCTTCGTCTGGCAATACTGGAGCATGCAAAGTGATTTTTCAGATGTTTGCAATTAATTAAGCTCTGGAAGTATTCAGCAAATGCTCTGATGAGCAGAGGAGATCATTCTGGTGCAACTCTCCCACTAACAGGCTGCTTGGGAAACTGCAGTGTTCTGTGAAAATTTGGGACTGACTGCTTCAAAGCCTTGACAATATGTTTAATCTGCATAAATAAGGGAAAACATATTTTGTTTTGTTCAGAATGCTCTGAACTTTCACAGTTACATAATTATGTGCTCAGATGGTCCCGCAGTCTTATTTGGACTGAAAGGGAAACTGGAAATGTTGATCAAATAAACCCAGGCTGGAAGCTTGGCAGCTCTGCCACTTGTTAGAGAGAAAACAACCCAGGTTCAAGGCTTGAGATGCTCTCCATTGCAAACCACTGCCTGCCACGGGGACAATTCACTGCTATAAGGATATGAGAAATGGCCTTTCTGGTCTTCTCTTCAAGAAAACTCTTATGAGATGGTTGAGCTGCATCCTCTGAGGCTTGTTGAGATGCTGGTGTTTCATACTGCCCAGAATCTAAATCAAAGTGCTTGGTCTGACTTTCAAAATGACACATCCTAGGGTTTTGTCTGAATGCTTTTAACCTCTCGTTTTCTCTTTACCAGCACCTTATGTGTAGTTTTACAGCGACAGTGATTTCCTTTGCAGTGCAATTTGGTGATACACATGTTATGGGCTGCAGAAGAGACAGGGGTGATGAGTCCAAAGGGATGTAGGGGCTGTACTTGCCTGCAGACAGTCAGAGTTAGAGGATGATTTTGCTAGACCAGGGAACCCCAGGAAATGTTTCTCTGTCCAAGTGCAGCCTGCAATCTGGTCTTGGTGGCTTTTTTTTTTGTGCCAGACATCCTACAGGTCCAGAGATGGTTTCTGGATTAAAGACACTGCTTTTTATTACATGGGTCTGCATTTAAGGGAGAAAGGCTTTAAACTTCTCATCTAGAAGTTCTTCTGTCAGTGGGTCACAAGCACTGGAGCTGCAGGAATACATCAAGACATCCTTTTACAGGATACTGCCTTCTCCTCAGAGTAGGGGTAAAGTTAACTTTAAAAAATACCATCTGATTTCATACTGCATAATACTTGTGATTAAACATGAATTGCTCCTAGTTTGTTAGAGCCTGGGGCAGTCATCAAGTCCCAGATGATAAATGTTGCTTAATTGAAAAAACATTGTTTTTGTTATGCTCCTGGCAATTAAATAATGATGTGGATAAATCTCTGGTAGGGTTACTGCCAGACCCTATAGACTTTCAAATGGTCTTTTTTTTTTTTTTTTTTTTTTTCCTTAGAAGTGGCAAGATAATAGGTAAAATCACTGGGTTTTTGTCCCGGAATCATATCCCACAAGGATAAAGCTCATTTCCTTATAATTCCTTCATGATACTTTAAAAAAAAAGACTATTTAGTTTTGAAAGGCATACCAGGAACACACAGAGCTGAAGTAAGAGCAAGGACCCTTATCAGTGACATGACTGCTGAGCCATTTCTGAGCACACCTCAGGGGCTCTGATGGGACTGGCTCTGTGGTGCCAGGTGCTCTGAGCATGAAGCAGTCAGTGTAGCTGCAGATGCTCCAGGATTTTGCAGTCGGAAGGGGAGTTTACAGCACAATTCCTGTTCTGCATCCCAATGAGTTAAGCCTTGGGTAAGGGCGAGAGGGGAATCACTTCACTCTTGTGGAGGCTCTAGTATTATAATTCTATTATAAATGCCAGATCATGACACAGGATTTTTTTTTGTAGGTAAGTTTGCTGGAGCTCAGAAAATTCTTCTTAATGAGTAACTGAAATTCTTCAGCAGTTTTAACTTTTAATATTAATCATAATGTTAATGATAATAAAGTTAATGATAATAGCAGCATTCTATAATTTAAGGACCTAAATATAGCCACTTGTCAAGGCTCTGACAGTGTGAACTATTAGTCTTTCCTGACGGGTGCACTGAATGGGACTTTCTGCTGGGAGCAGTATGAATCATGGATTTAATATATGTAAATTCTTTAGTGTAAAACCTTCCCATGCTTTACAACCTGTGTTTACATCACATTTGATGCAGCTATAATAAGGAGTTATGCATACATTTTTTTTTATGGTGGCATACCATAATGGGAAAGAGTTTCTATATGTTACAGGGGAAAGGTAGAAAAGGGAAAGGTGTTCCTCTCTGTAGTACAGTATTAATGAAAATCAAAAACAGATGCAATCTCTACAGCACTATCATTTTAAATTTCTGAGTCATTAGCTTTCTAATACAATAAGCAATAAGCATCATTTAATAGGCAAAGTGTAACAAGGGGATCTTGTTGATACATGTGAAGTGATTAAACAGCAGTGATAAGCATTCAAAATGGGAATTATTTTTAAATAACAATTTAAATAGAATCACTTCACT
Organism: Corythornis vintsioides; assembly: GCA_025447755.1. Classification (NCBI taxonomy): domain Eukaryota; kingdom Metazoa; phylum Chordata; class Aves; order Coraciiformes; family Alcedinidae; genus Corythornis; species Corythornis vintsioides. The sequence goes on from JAOEGS010007929.1 coordinate 17,357, forward strand.
GATTTGCTTAAAATTTCCACTCCCTAGAAATGATGTCTCAATTCCCAAAGAAGACATATTCAGAGAAGCATTTTCTGCTATGGTTGGGGACAAAACCCTCAGTTTTTCTTACAGCTAAAATATGCTGTTCCCAAAGAGGTGACAGGAAGATGTTTGCAGCCACACAGCATGCCTGTGGAAAACAATAATCCCCTTTACTTCTTAATCTTAGGGAGAAAGTTTAGAGCTAAGAAGGCAGACCTAAATTTACCCAGACTTGAGAATTTAATCATTTTTGGGGAAGTTTAGCTCTTCCTCCATGTAATCTGGCAGCAGAGTGGGGAGACAGCAGCCTCATGAAGACACAGACTGCTACAGTAATGAGCTGGTGACCACAGCCTAACCCCAGACTGCTTCCAAAGAAGTGAGGGAATAATAATCAATAAAAAAAAAGAATACCCATCCCTCCCCCTGTTCCAGACCCCTGGACCACTTCTTGTCTGTGAACACGTTATTCTGGGATATTACAGGCATGAAGTTGTTCATATATGCCATCAAAGAGCCACTGTAGCTGGGACAGTGTAAAGATACAGGGCACAGGGTTTGCAGGAGGTAGTATCTTCTAGATCTACCAACACAGTGTGATAAAAAGGGTAAGATGTTGAGTGAAAATAAAAAAGCTTTTTCTGATTATATGATAGAGCTTTTTTCTCAGCCTCTGAGAGCTGCTATAACTGACGTTGCCTAAAGATGATCTCTGTTTCTTGCTACTTGATTCTCCTGTGCCCATACAAAAGTTATTTCTACAGAGCATTTAGCAATGCATCATGTTTTAATGACAACGATAAGAATAAACGTTTAATGAGGCATTAAAAATCAAAGGGAGTGTTATAATTTATTCTGGGATTGCCAGGATTGGATCCCGTTTTCCACTATTACTGCTAGTTGTAATGGATTTGTTCACTCTCATTGTTTTCTTATCTCAGCCTGCGGTTCATGACTGAAGGATCATGAAGACAATGAAAGAACAAAAGGGGGAGATAATCTTCTCTGAAACCGGGGTCAATTATTCATGCGCTGTTGTAATTTGCTGTTGTAACGAGTGATGTCATGTGCATCTCACTTAGCAACGTAATGCAAACGGCAGATGTTCCACCGAGTGCAGAAGCCTGTGGAGTGTGGAGATGAGGAGTTTTTAATGACTAAGTTCTCTGGGTGCAGAGCCGTCGAGTTGTTCCAGTAAATGTTGTTTACACAACGAGAAGTGCCCATTAAGTGTGGTACAGTTCACTCTGCACTTACAGCAACACCATTAGAGAAGAGATTGCAAGAGATTAGAATCCTCTCGTAATTGCCTCACATGAAGGAGAAGATTTGTATCAGCATCCAGTGAGAAGGGATATTTTGGTTCAAGTGCTGTAAAAGAGCCTAGAATTTCTCAGGCATTTTCTCCTGCGCTTGAACAGAACAGGCTACCATGTCAATTCCAGGTGAAAGCTGGAACTGCAGCTCTATAAAACACGTGTTTCATTTTGCTTGATGTTTGATTTGCTACTAGAGAGAGAATCATCAACATTTAGTGCATTTTAAATTTTTTTTTTTTTAGAAGGGAAAAAAAGGACATTATACAGAAATCTGCATGTTATTAAGAATAAGACAGAAACATGGGGAATAAAAGTCAAATTTGTGAGTCATCTCACCATGCCAGTAACTTTGAACTAGTTCAATCGATTTTACACACAGTGTAACACCCTGACTATGATGGGCTGATACCCACACCTGCTTCCTCTCAAAAGCAGCAACATTTTCCTGTGATTTTTAAGGAGATTCATTACAAATGGCATTCTAAAAATGTTCCTGCATCCCAAAAGTGCAATGGCTTCTGTCACTTAAAATTCCTTGTTTCAAGAGAATATTTGCTGATCAAAGTCAGTTGTATAAAACATATCCATCTCAGCAAGGGAAGGGTCAAAATACTAATTATACCTTTCAGTATGGTATAGTGACTGTATAATTGCATGCTGATCAATATATTTATTATTTGAATTATATTTGAATTTGTTATTTGAATTATATTTGAATTAGTATTTTAGTATTATTTAGTATTTTAGCATTATTTAGTAGAATTTAGTATTTAGCATTATTTGAAGTGTTTCATTTGGACAGAGCTGAACAATTTTGTTTTCATTTCAACTTCACTTATTATGCAAAGTTAAAAAGAAAACACTTTGAAATAGATTTTTTTTTCATTACTGAAAGGCTAAAAAGCTGATCTGGGTTCTTTTCTGGTATGTTTTTGTGTTGTGGGTTTTTTTTTGGTTGGTTGGTTGGTTTGGCTTTGTGTGTGGGTTTTTTTGTTTGTGTTTTTTGTTGTTTGTTTTGTGCTTTGGTTTTTTTTTTGTTCCATCTGTATTTTGCAATGGAGAAATGTTCTGTCAGAAGTTTGCTAATTAGCTGTAGTGGTAGATACAACACACACAGACTGCGTGGCAATTAGCACTCTTTTCCTCTGGAAATTTGGTATGGCATGACTGTTTTCTATGTCCTAGTCTACTGAAGAAAATGAGAGAAAACACTGAATCCTCATTCCATTGATCCCAGTAAATTATCACATAGACTTGCTATCTAGTGATCACAGGTTGTCTTTGCTGTGATTTTTCTCCACCTGCCCACCAAGCACGTTTATCCTTAGAAAACCCTTCACCAGTGCTCACTGCCACTTTACCAGCAACTTGCAAATGCCCATTGGAAGCACCAAAAAAAAAGAAACTAGAATTCTGGAAGTTTCTCAAACAGCTTAAAATGAGCACTAGGGTGTCTACCCTGGCTACATAAAAAAAAAACCACAACATAAGAATCTCTAGATTGCAAATGCACTGATTACATGTTTGCTATCTGTCCTGTCATCTCCTCCATGCCTTTGGCCTTTGACTTTTCACTCCTTTTCAAAGTCTCTATCAGCAGTATTAGTGTTAATACTGTATTTAAAGTAATGCTATTCTGTTTTTTACAGCCCGTTTCCATCCCCAGCAGCACCAATGAGGGCACAGAAAGAGCAAGACCGTTTGCTCTGCACTACAAAAGAGACTGTAGGCAGTATTTTGACTGGGGCTGTGAAGAATAACACAAATAAGATGACACAAAAGGAAAGATGCCACTTGGCAAGAAGGTGGTTTTGTAAAAAACATGCACAACGGGTCAAATCCATTAGGAAGTCAAGGAATTCACAAGAATTGGCTGGTGTGAAGGCTTGACAGCATTCATAAATTAGCTGATGCTTAAAAACGTTACTCATTATGCTCTATTTACCAGCTTGTAAAGACTCTCATTTTAATTTATAATACTCCTCTGTAGTCATCACCCTCCTGCCTCCTTTCATTAGACTAGAAAATTCAGGTTTGTGTACACTGTTCTGCCACAGAAAAGCATCAATTTGTTTTCTTCCTCACCTTTTGACTAGAAAATGCTTTCTTGCTTAGATCCTCCTGACTTTCAGGGCTGTAATCACGTAGCAGACAACTCCCCCCACCCCAAGGATGTGCCCGTGAGCAGCACACTGCATCTTCATCTTTCTTGCTGATAGCAGAATATCCAAATCAATTTCAACGATAAAATGCCAGCCGGTTTGAGTCATGAAGTGGGATAAAGCCCTCTTGCTGAGAAAGGCATCTGAATGCAGGTTAACTGTGACCTGTGCTCCTCCACAGTCCTTGGAACATCTGGCCATATGGGCTGTAAGCAGATTAATCCGGTGCTTTGCACTCTTCTCCTTTAAACAGCTTAAAGGTTGCTGTTTAAATAGCACAGCATACTTTTTTTTTTTTTTTTAAAAAAAAAAAAAGATCAGTAAATATCTAAAAAAACTGGGCTCAGATGAATAACCCCTCTCCACAGAAATAATTTGGAGGACCTGAAGAAAATAACTGAAAACGACTTGGGTTTGTGGTGGGTTTTGTTATTTTGATGTATCTACATTTAATCTTTTCCAAAGTTGTCAAATCCTATCTAGCTTACATGGTTGATCCAGACACACGAGTTCCACCATCCCTGCTGCTGACAATTGTGGCAGACAGTTGTCAGGTCTGGATGACCAGGGAGTGCCCAGAGCATCTCTCTTGACATGTCCTCTGTGGAGCAAGCAGGGAGATTGGGCTCTGGCCACCTTCCTCACACTTGCTCCATGCTTTTGGCTGCAGTACCAATTGCAATCGGATTGTCCTGATGTGCTAGAGGTCATGAGGAGGACACTGATGCAGAGCAGTTTTTACTGCTTTTTTTTTTTTGTTTTTCCCCTCCACACAGTGTAATAAATAGAGTGGCTGCTGAAATAACCTGTATTTGAATTCCACTTCCTTAAAATCTATGTTTTCTTCTTTTTCCACTGGAAAGGGCAAGCTTTCTGCAGATGGCATTTGGATTATTTTTGAAAACAGGAGAAGAAAATCAGTTTTATTTCCTTTTAAAATCCAAGGGTTTCTACAGAAATAATTATTTTTAAAACAAGTCAAGTTGAGGGCAAGTTCCAGTAAATGTGAAGTCAATACCAGGCACCTTTCATCCCTGTGCCTGCTTCTAGCATTGTATTTGGTGAAAACAGAAGCTAAGCATAAGGTAAACTACAAATATTTGATTTGTTTGACAACATTACATTGGAATTCGTATTTGTTTGTTGATTTCCAAGCATTTCACCCACTCAGCTCACCAGTGGCCTGGTCTCAGATGTCTAAGGTGTGTAGCAGGATGGACCTGGGCACAGGAGCTGTTTCTTTGTGAGGTGGAAGAATCACAGAACCACAGAATGGCTTGAGTTGGAAAGGACCTTAAAGATCATTTAATTCCAACCCCCCTGCCACAGCCAGGGGCATCTTTCACTAGATCAGGTTGCTCAGACCCCCATCTGACCTGGCCTTGAACACCCCCAGGGTTGGGGCATCCACCAGCTCTCTGGGCAAACCTCTCACCACCCTCCCAGTGAAGAACTTCATCCTCACATCTAATCTAAACCCATCTTCTTCTGGTTTAAAGCCATCACCCCTTGTGCTGACCCTACAAACCCTTGTAAAAAGCCTTCCCAGGTTCCTGTGATCACTGCTGCTCTGCAGGCAATCTGAACTCTTCTATTATCTGCATTTTGAATAGCTATTCATTTTAATGTTTGTCCATGAAGATAATTTCTGGGACTAAATCCTGTCAGTTACCAAGCACAGTGAGTTCAAGAGTGTTGCTCTCAGCTTGGAAGAGAGAACATTCTTGTCCAGTGCCAGCTGCTGTGGGGGAACTGCTGATAGACACTGAAACAGCACAAGAAAACAGCTTGTCAAGGTGGGAATCTCATTAACATGCAGCACAGCACGCTGCCCATTACTCTGCATTCCCACTTAATGGGGAAATTATTAGCAGACAGCACTAAATTAAGGAAAGGAATGATGTTCTGATTCAGCTATTGAACCAGCTCTATTAAGGAAGGCTCCATCACTGCACTGACAATCCCCACTCCTCGTTCTGTTGTGCAGCTTCTAGGAGGGATGTGTGCCAAAGGGACTGCCCAACACAGATGGCACCAGCACTGCCACAGCTAAGCACCAGATCTCACCCCTTGCTTACTTTGTCTCACTGTGGGCTCCAGAAGGCCAGCTTGAAACTGAAAAGTGGCAGCAATACACAAACTTTTGGCCTGATCCTGCCACTGGAGATACTCCACTGGGCAGTTCAGGTCAGATGAGCATGTGATGCATGACCTTTCTTGATAATTACCAGTGAAGTTTGTGAAAAGCTGAAGTGCAATTCTGTCTTTCAAATACAAAATATGCAGCACTGACATATGAATTCTCTCTTTGCTTATAACTTGGTTAAGGTTATTCCTAGACTACAGCAGAAAATAAATTTCCAGCCTTTTAAAAGCTGCTGGTTTTACATTTTCCCCATTCCACCTCAGTTGAAACTAAGACCTTTACAATTGCAAAGTCCAAATCTCATGATGTTGTAAGAGGTGAGGATTCTTCCCTCTTACTTCTTCAACTAAGTCTGTGTAGCACAGATTTTAAAATCTCACTACAAAGACTTGCAATGGTGCTAGGCAAACAACAGTGCCACTGGGTCAGGGGAATGGAAGTTCAAATGCCTGTTTTGGGCCATATCACCTCCTAGCATGGAATTAACTCCATCTCTGAGTATTGGGAAAATAATGTAGCTGTTGGATTTTGGCAGAAATAAACTCTACCATCTGGTATGATGGCAGCATAAGAAGCAACAGAGATGCTCTCAACTCAATGCAAGAGTTTAATGGGCAGTGTAACAGAGACTCTGGTGACTATGGGCTATGAAAACCAGCTATTTTGGTGGAATTACACAAGTTTTATCAAAATTACAAAGTATATAAAGTGTGAAGAACTAAAGGTGACACCCAGAGGCACAGTTCATCGTACTCAAGTAAGGTAGGAGGCCTTCCCACCACCACCACTTGCCTGGTGCTTCCAGACAGAGGTGGGAGGCAGCTCCTGAAGGCCACGTTGCAGCAGCTTCTCACCAACTGCTGCTGCCACCTCTTTTCAGGGGAGGATGACAACACTGTGAGCTCCTCATGACTCAGAAGTAACACTGCAAACCCTCCAGGTGCAGCAAGAAAGACAGAAAAAGAGGCAAGTTGTACAACTTCTGTACTCTTCAGAACATATCTCTTACCCTGTACAATGACATCTTCTCTGGGGTTATTTTTGCAGCCATGGATTTCCCTCACTTTTTCTCTAAGTGAATATCTAAAGTAAGATCTAAGTCCTAAGACATATGGAAATTAAATACATCAATATCCATATAAGCTGGTGTCCTCTGGTTAACCTATCATGTGTGGAAGCAACTTAATCCTCAGGGTTTGGAGTGGATCCAGTCTATAAAACCATGTGGATGGGGAAGAGCAGATTGGGAGGCAGGCTGAGCTGCGAGGCAGAAGGTGCTGCCACTGCTCAGCACTGCCCTCCAAAAGCAAACAGCCTGCAACCCTGTGGAGTGAACTCCCCACCCCCTCACTCCTGGGTGCTGCTGGTGTGCCATGCAACATGGAAAGCCTGGCAGAAAGAGTGGCTGTGCTGTGAATCAGACACTGCCATACCCCCTGCACGGGAAAAGTGCAGCCTCTGGATCTCAAATCCCTGGCAGAGAGTTTGAAGTGGCAGAGGAGCACTCAGCATGTATTCTGGTATTTGTTTCTACCAGAAGTGCCCTAGTATGTATCTGGGGAAAAAAATAAAATAAAAGAAAAAGCAAGCTTCTAACTTGAGTTTATTTCAGTTCTCTTGCCCTTCTGCAACAGAATCCACTACGAACGGCGAGCAGCATCATTCCCAAACTGCCTCCTACAAACACAGCAGAGCAAGGAAGGGTCCCTTCCAACTCTACTAGTGCCTGCTATTTGCTGATGTCTTTATGAAATAGTAGCCACCTCTGTTCTTTTGCAATGCACGTGCCTGTATCCCATCCTGCCTGCTATGGACAGAGGGATGGGTGACACTGACTCTGCCAGAATGGACCAAATGCTGCTGCAAGCATCAGAGATTAGCCTAAGAAATCCTCTGTCAAATGGCAGACCACGAGCCCTCTGAATCCACCTTCAGCAGCACCAGGCAAGTCTGCCCCGTGAACCAAGAGCCCTGGCACCACGAGGGAGATGTCTCTTGGAGCTGCACAGCTTGCAGCAGGTCTCTTCCAGGCACAGAAACCACAGCCAGATGCCAAACACAACTTGAGGCAGAGCTGGCAGGCAAAGCTGCTGAGGGATGAGCTGGTCCAGAGTCTGGAAATCAGGAGGAGGAGGCAAGGCCTGGCTGCCCTGTCCCCGGGAGGAGCCAGGGCAAGGAGCAAGGGGCAGACACGAGTGGCCCGAGGGAAGGGTGAGGAGCAGGGGATTGATCTCCAGAGGGGTACACACAGATACAGCCCAGAGACACTGCAGGCAAACGAGGCCAGTCGAGGTGGCTGCATCCTCCCCCAGAGGAGTGGGGCCCACGTTTGGCTAGCTGGATTTATCCAACTTTTTCAGCTGAGGAGCTGGGCTGATGCATGATGAGCTTGGGCAGAGCCTGTTACCTCACCCAGAGCTCACACTGCATTAGCAGAGAGCTGATGATGTAGGGAGGGAGGAAGAATCCAGCCTAAACAACTTTGTCCTCCTCTGCTACACCTCCCCTTGCTCATGGAGAGCTGCAACTTGCAAAGTTTTTTTTGGCAGAAAATGAATGAGGTGTTTTGGTTGGTTTTTTTTGTTGTTGTTTATTTTTAATGTGAAAGAAGCTACAGCCCAATGGAGTTTTCCACGAGACCATGATGCAATTAGGTCTCAGAAAAAACCATACTGGTGTGCAGACCAGTAGCACACAAACACTGCAGGATGGTTTTTTGCCTGTTGATACCTGGCAAAGCTCTCGGACTCTTTTCAGCCCTCGCTGGTGACCTCACAGGAGGAGCACAGTAAAAAATGAGGTTCCTTTGTTACAGAAATCCTGCATAAAACACTATGCTTTAAGTAGTTTTTAGGTAAGATCTTAATGTAGCTGAAAATGGCTGAATTATATAAGCTCTAATATAAATGTGTTCACATTTGGTGGAAACAGAAGTACAAACCAGCACATTTGTTATTCATGACACGAATCTCCATAAAACCCCAGTCTTGTAAAATGTAATGTCAGGGAAAATCTGATTAAATGGCATTGTCCTCCCTCAGGGAAAACTAACTTCAGTTAGGAGAAATTGTGTTAAAGTCTGCATTTCCTGCTCCATTTCATCTTATTTATCATTTCAATAACATTATGCTAGGTTAAAAAATGGCAATAATCAGTGAGTGGCAGGTGAATGCTAAAAAATACATGCATTTATTAGACTTACTCATTTAATGCTATCCAGTTGTCTAACTTCAAAGTTAGTTTTGTCAGCTTGACATGTTTAATAATCTGAATATTTAGCTATGTCAGTGGCTGGCATGACTGGAGCTAACTGCTTTAACTAGGAGGAGTATTTGGCCAAGAACAGCCCTTGAGCTGGACAGTCAAGGCTATTTTGAAACTACATTCTTCTCAGGTATTAAGAGTGGGCTCTGGATCTTGATTAATAAAAATTGTTGGTGACTGTTCATGTTAATTGCATCAGTATTCACTGATCTTTGATTTAGGAAGATGTGTGTATTGTGAAGAGGTGATTACTGAGAATATAGCTGAAGATTATCAACTGTAATAGATATTTTGTCTTTTCTTACCTCTGACTTTGTGTCTGTGTCAGAGCTGTGAATCCCAGTGATTAGTGATAAGAACTTTGTAATTCTAGATGTTGAACACTGGGAATCAGTTAACCTAAAATAAACTTTTAAGGTCTAGAAAAGGATAATTGTGGTCAATAGCACAGACCAATTCAGTGTTCAAATGAAGGTAACTGTTGGAATAGAACTTTCAAAAATAATAAACAAGGCAGAAAGGAACAAAAAATCCACACCACAAATAGAGTAGGTTATTATAATATATGGGGGAAAAAAAATGTATAGGGAACTGCTGATTAATAAAAAAGAGATACAGCAGAAATTTAGGACTGGCATAGATCCATTTCTCTGCAGATTGTGCCTAATGCTGTGGCACAGGCAGGTGTGTTCAACACATTCTGATCTGTTTCTACAAGAATTAAGTATTATAAAAAGATGAAGCACTTCCTAGCACTTTCAAGAAGAACATTAAACAGCATGTACAGGGGATGCTGGATTTTCTAGCCTCAGCCCAGAAAAATCTGCACCTAGGAGACCTTGTAGAGTTGTCTGAGAGATATCACTTGCCATTTCAGAGATAGCCAAAGATTGGAAAAAAGTTAATGTTGTGCTGATAGTTGTTCTAAAATGACAATGGATGATGTGAGAAATCACAGAGATAAAACCCTTGAGAAATTAATATGGTATCAGTGACAGGGTACTAGGTACTCCTGTCAGTGTGGCTGTGCACCAGGCTGTGCACCAGGCAAAGCCAGCACAGCACTGGATGAGCCAGAGAAGTACATTGCTACACTTAGCAAATAGTGGAGGAAATAGCTCGTTTTCAGCAGAAGAGAGTTAATTCTATTCAAATACAGGAGATGGGAAATATATTGTTCAGTTACTGGGAAAATGGCACAGCCAGCACGACAACAACTTGCTTAAAATGCAGGTTTATAGCTAGTCAATACCTCAGCTCCAAAAACAGGGTTCATAACTCATTAGCAAATAACTTGGAATGACAGGAGCAGATCACTAGATCAAAAAACTTGCCAACAAGGTTCCTACACCCTTGTCAGATGGAGTTGAAGGAATTAACTTTGAAGCAGTTGTCCAGCTCCTGAGGCTGAAAGTCTCCACCACACAGGGGCTCAAAGCTGTTGAAGGCCAGTCATTGTTCTGGACTCTCCTCAGAGTTGTAACACATTAATGGGCATTTGGAGGACAGGTTTCAATTTAACTTCCTCCAAAAGAAACTGAAACCCCAAACTGGTTTCCTAACTAAACCAGAACATACTAAATGCGAGGTGATAACAGGGATTTGCTTCAAAGCAGCTAAAACCCCACTACAAACATAAGCTGATTCTACCTAAACTCTCCCATGTATTTAAGAGGGGTAATTCATAACACAGCAACATGTTGCAAAAGAGAAAAGAAAAAAGTGGCACCACTGTATGTCAGTCTTTAAGTTCTCCAGAGGATGAACTCTCATTTTGGCACCCTGTCAGCTAGTAAGTTGAGCAAGCAGTTGTGAAGCTATCACATGGTGTGTCTTCTTCTGCAGCTCATCTATCTGTAGGGAAGAGTAAAAGCTGGGAATGCTGTTGTAAAGCTGTTGTAAAGCTGTAGCATCAGATCTGTGGCCACTGCTTTTCTGCCCGAGAAAAAAGGGGCAGGGCACGAAGGAATGAAAAGCAGAAGCTTGCACAACTTCGGGGCTAAGGCTGCATCTCATATTTAGGAGCTCTTGGCATCAAGTATCCTTAGTTGCCCATGGAAACAGGGCCTGTGTGAGGTAAAAATGTACAGCTGAACAAAAATAAACACAACTGAACATTCTGGTTTGAATTCACAGAATCACAGAATCAATTGGGCTGGAAGAGACCTTCAGGATCATCAAGTCCAACCTTATTCCCAGCCCCATCAAAGCCACTAAACCCTGTCCCTAAGCACAACATCTACCCAGCTCTTAAACCCCTCCAGGGCTGGTGACTCCACCACCTCCCTGGGCAGCCCATTCCCATGCCTGACAAGCCTTTCAGTAAAGAAATTCTTCCTAATACCCAGCTTGAACCTCCCCTGGTTCAGCTTCAGGCCACCTCCTCTTGTTTGAGTTGATGCAGACAATCATTTTTCAGTATGTTCTCCTCGGGAAACTGAGAATATTTGGGAACTGTAACCATTTTGGGGCAGTTATGATAAAGGAAAGGAAAAGGAGGAATGTCTGGACTACTTTCATAACAAGATTCAACTGCCTCTCAAGCACCAGGGAAGATGCAGCTATGCAAATCATACATGGCACCATCACACTCTCTAACTCGAGCTCTCCAATAATGAGAAGGTCATTTCAGAGGGGAGCCTCCTGCTCAAATGCTGTCTGACTGATTTCACACAGCAATTGGAATTGACATTGCTCTTCTCTGAAGACAGGACTATATAGCACACTGTATGTGTAGTATAGACAAGGAGGAGACTTCCCTCAGTCTTTATTCTTGAGGCTGCTTAGTTTTGGCTAAATTATTTATGTTCAGTCTAAACTGAGCATCACTTACCATGGAGAGAATGATGCTGAGCCTGTAGCTCATATGCTAATAAGGAGGGGCCATGACATTTTCAGTTAAATCTAAAAGGTTTTAATTCACTTTTCCTAACAGCTTTTAATAAAAATAAGCTTCCAGTGATGAGAAAGCAAAGCTTTTTTTTTTTTTCTTCCTCCAGAAAATGTTCATACTTTCTTCCACATCTTCCAACTAGGCCACAGGGGACATGGATGTCAGCTTCCTCACATGCATCTGCCTAACAAAGCCTGGACCAAGATCCCTCTGTGAATGAAGTTATCAGATGCATGCAAAATGGAAAATGTAAATTACAAATTGAACATCTGTAAGGTCATCATCTGGTGAAGCTCAGTGAAGACCAGAAGCCTCCTCAGGAAAATACAAGAGTTCTGGTTAAATTATTCTGAGCTGCAGTAATTTATGTGCTCTTGGGTGTCCATTTCTGTGAGTACATAGAAACAGACACATCACAGTCCCAGTTCTAGCAAGGTGAATATGAAGATCTTCTCTCATTACTTAGTGTTATGTTAATAAAACCAGAAAAAAAGAACTATACATCACATTCCATTTTCTACCTTGCCTAAACTATACTTAATTATATCCCAGCATGGAGTATCTTTGAATCCTGGTTTGGAAGGAATGCCCCCAATCTAAACTCTTACCTGATCTACCTCTTTTCAAGGGATTACCTCTCAATTCCCCTTCACACAATGAGCACAGTAGAAGGAAAACTTGCCAGTCTATGGGCAAAAAGCTCTTACACAAAGAAATCTCCCACAGGCCTGTTCTGTAGCATAAAACAAGCAACTGATGTATTACTTATATTTTGCATATAAGATCAATGGCTTGACTTGCTAGCATCTTCTATTTCAGAGATTTGATATCATGATCTATTTACCATTGGTAAAAGCAAGTCATTTGGGTATTTTCAGACAATTCATCTTGCATGTACCTGGTATAAAGAAAACAACCTTAGGTGTAACTTAGCCTTCATATTCCACATTTAGTCCCCTATTCTTTTCATACAGATTGGACTGGCATATTTTTCTTCAACTATGTGAAATGTCATGTTATGACTTGCCAAGTTATTTAAAACAGATTTATAAAGACAGGTCATAACATCTTCAGAAGCTATAAAACCATTATGTCTGTAAGAGGGAAGGAAAGAGAATGTGAAAACCATTTTCTTGGAAGGGACCAATGGGCTGAGAGCATGAGGAAAAGCTGAGAACAATTTCAATGATATTTACAAGAATGCATTTTACATTTAGCTTTTGGAAGAGGCTCTCACACTAGTCAAATGCACCTTGGCAATTTGTCAGTAAAATGCAATTGGAGTTTGAAGCACTGACTTAAGGTTTCCAGAGTCTCCCTTTTGGCCTGATGAGGAAGGTTTTGTTTCAGTAACCGTAGACCCAATTCTTTGTTTCCTTTCTTAAACTACTAATGGCACCAACTCCTTGACTACGCTCCCAGAGTGATATAGAACCCAGCTCCTGAATGTCAATGCTAGGGCAGCTGTCACCAGGACAGCAGGCTACAGGACAATGTGAAGATGTCCCATGGCTGGACTTTGGCCACGTCTACATATGGGGAAGGGCATGGGGAAAAGCTGAGATATTCACACCTCCATAACTGTGGTTGGAAAGGACCTCTGGGATCAAGTCCAACCTTCATTCCAACATCTCTCTACCCACTAGGAGATGGCCTTTGAGAGGCTTCTACTGTGTGAGCCTTCCCTGTGGCTCAGGGCATTTTGCTCAGGTTCAGGTTAGTCTCTGAAGGCAGCTGCAGTCTGTGGCTGAACAGTCTGTGCCAGCTACCAGAGGAGATCCCCACTCAACCGGCTGTATCATCACCAGAAACAACAACTACTGAAGCTGGGTTGGAGGAAATCCAGAAGCATTTAAATGCTGACAGAAAGGAAAACTTGGAAAACCCACCCTGCTCACAATGAGGATAAATCTCCATACGAACTGCATGACAGCTGGTGGCACATCTACAACCCTTGTTTGCACATTCTCTTGTCAAGCAGCTGATTCACGGTCACGGAGGGGATGTTGTTGTTGTTCCTAAGCTGCCCTACCTTGCTTTCCAAGGAATCCATATGGCAATTTTCATGTCTGAGCCCCATTTTGGGTCAAATATAACTGCTGAATTCTAAAGCTCAAATCCTACGGAAGAACATTGCTCCCTGTTCATAACAGGTTCTGGGAACCCTTCTGAACAGCACAGCCTGCTGATGTACGTTGATGACAGCAGGAGTTTTCTACATCAACTCATGCCTGTATTTTACATACCTCATGCAATCTAAAGTGCCACTGTTGTTTTTTCCTGAAGTAGAAAGAAATAACTTTTGAACCCAGTTCAACAAAAGAGCACCTAATAAAGTATAGTTTCTACTCAGAGAAAACAGCATTTAATAGACATTTTTGGTTGTTCTGACAATGAGAAAGAACAATGATAAAGACCTCGTGAAAGACATGGTATGTTTTAATTTCCATATAACAATCCTTATCAAACTGAAAATGATGGGCTGTCTAAACCTCAGACCCTCAAGAGAGACTTAACTAGGTAGTGGAAAGGACAGAGAGGTAAAAATGCTATAGTGAATAAGACGTTTACATAAGTATAACGTATTTTCAATGCTATTGTTTAGGATAAAGACAGTATTTGTTAAAAATAAAAGAAGAAAAAAATGCTTCTGAATGTTACTGAGCTACTATGTAGACATCCAGTGAAGAATAGCACTGTAAGTCTCAGTCAAGACCTGCTAGTGAATACATCATTTCATGGAACACTGCAATTACACAGAACAGTGACTTCCACAAAACTCATTTTAGACCGGTCAATTCTAGTAATTTATGCCATCACCATAAACAAATGAGATGAAGAATTCATTCTGTGATTGCTAGCTGAACTAAGACACATGAGTATAGGAAGCAATTGCCCGGATCAATATTTTATTTATTTTTTCCTCATTTATAAGATGGCCCTGCTGTGCATCTGTGAAGACAAGGGAAGAACAGTGCGTTGACACCTAGTGCTGGCAAGAGCTGTGTTAGACAAGAACTCCATCAATGTCCGAGTGGTTAACTGATGAGATGCCCACACAAAGTGCTAAGAATAAGTAGATCTGAGTTCTTCAAACCCAACAGAACTCCTGGCTATGTACTGCAAATTGGTGCTTTACAGTCCTCGACCTGGAACTCCTCTCATGCTCTGTATGGCAGAGAATGGTCTGTCCAAGCTCACCTGCTGAAGGAAGCTCTATGGGAACTGGAAAAGCCTACAGCTCCATTTCTAATCAATGTCTTGCTTGAAGTCAGCAAGTCTCTGAAGTTTTTGAGCTATGGACACGAAGGAAGTCACACAAATAGCAAAGAAATAATATGTAATTATTAAGATTGTTCATAGGAGAAAGGCAATAAATGTTACTTGCTAAGACTCCCACAGGAGTACCACCTTCCAGTCCCCAGCAGTAGCACAGACAAGCACACCTATTCTCAACACTGTGACTACAAAAGTGGGTAGAGAAAAAGCAAAGAAAAACATGGTATCTTTCAGATAAAACTCCAAAGAGAATTTCATAGATGGAATACAGAAAAGCCAGTTCATTAGCATCAGATAACCCTTTTGATTAATTCTACAACAGCTTTTTTTTTTTCAGTGACCCAAGAATTATAATACAGGTTTCCACTCTGCTTTCTGGACTTGTGGGCAAAGGCTAATCGGGTGGAGGCAGAGAGAACATTTTTTAGTGAATGAGCAGCAATACTTCCTGTGGTAATCACTGGTGCCCTCCACCCAAGCTGGAGAGCTGAGGGGGTCTGGGTGTGAGGTGTCAGCAAGGAACAGTGCCCTGGATTCCCTGCCCTGGGCAGCATGTGGCACATGGGAAGTGGGCATTCCTGCACACACTGCCTGCCTCTCTGAAAGCATTTCAGAAATGTAAAGACATCAAGCACCCAGAGCTTACGAAACACTACAATTAGTGGTTTGTATTCAACATTTGTCCTTATTTACCATTCCCCCTCGAGCACTAGAATAGTTTTTAATGACTTGAGTGCAGATGATTTTTTCCATATGCCTCCTATCTCGGTGTGTGCATTAACGTGCACTCCATCTTCTCTTTTCCCCCTGCACACACTTCAGCAGAGAAGCTGTCTCCTGAATATAACAGATATGCTCCTGGGCTGCTCTGTGGCACACAAGGACCCTCCCGCTGATTTGGCAATTGTATTTCCAAATAATATGGGATAAGCAGCCCCACCATTTTACAGATAAGTACTAAGGCAAATGAAGATTGAAGTTACTGCATTGGTTGTTGCATTGGTTTCAGAGTAAAATGCTGCAGCAGAAAAAAGAGCAATACTCTGGAATCTTTTTGGTTGACTGCACAAGGCTTTTCTTCTGGAGTAATATCTCACAGGGTAAAAGAAGCTCAGTTACCTGTAAAGAAAGAGTCCCTACTAGCTTTAAGCTCTAATTTTGAGATGCCTAGGACTGATTTTTCAAGTCAGGCAACATCTGTACAGTATTTGATATATTCTGAGGACAGCTCTCCTAATCTGAGCTGTGCCTGGCATTGCCCCTACTTCTCCAAACCAAAACTGTGCTGCTTTCTGCCTGGGCACTAATGTACCAAGACACACACAATTAAAGACAGTGCAAAGGCTGGTTTATGTGACTTGCTCACTAAAGCATAGGAAGCAGCAAGAAAGAAGAGAAAAACCCTTTTTCCTTGGACAAAAGCCATCTCCACTCTGAGAATACCCTGTGTTCTCTAGCAGTCCCCAGCCCCACGCACAGCAGAGCTCAGCTTTCAGAGTGACAGAAGCTGTGGCACACAAACTGCAGTGTCTTCATCATCATTCCGATCATCAACCCAACACTGAGGAGGTCTCAGCTAAGCCCTGTCCCTGAGAACTACGTCTACACTACTCAAACTCCTCCAGGGATGGGGCCTCCCCAACTCAGTGCCTGAGAACCCTCTCAGCAAAGAAATTCTTCCTAATATCCAAACTAAAGTTCCCTTGGCACACCTTGAGGACAGCTCCTCTTGTTCTATCACTCATTTCTTGGCTGAACAGACCGACCCTCACCTCTCTCCAGCCTCCTTTCAGGTATCTGTAGAGAGCAACCAGGCCTCCTCTCAGCCTCCTTTTCTGCAGGCTAAACAATCCCAAGTGTCTCAGTCACTCCTTACCAGACTTGTGCTCAGAGTCACTGCCCTTCTTTGGTCAATCTCCAGCCCCTCAATGTCCTTCTTTCTTGTAGTGAAGAGCCCAAAACTGACATATATATGACTGACAATGCAATACATATTTTTTTAATTTTTTTTTTCTTATATACATCTCTGCATAACATACAATTTCTCTTTTCCATTTCAAGTAACTTTGAACAATTGGAGACTGCTGCTGGTCTGGTTCCCCATGTCTCACAAAGCATTAACAGAACTATTTCCTGAGCCTCACACTTCCCTAGTCTTAACAGCATAAATCAAATTATAAGCTCAAGACTCGCAGTCACAGCCTTGGTACTGCAGCCCAGCTATTTCCTACAGTATCTCAGAACATTGTGTTTTTCCTAACTAGACCAGTAGCTTATTAGACTTATCGGGTAACTGAGCTTCTTTTACCCTATGAGATGAATATTACTCTGGAAGAAAATCAATACCCAGACTCATACAGTCAACAAAAAAGATTCAAGAGTACTGCTCTTTTTCTGCTGCAGCATTTTAGTCTGAAACCAATGCAAGAACTTCCAGAGGGGATGGCCTGTGCTGGTAAACACCACTCTGCTGCTGTGTGTCAGGAGCTGCAAGCAGGGCTGGCGAGAGCAGGTCAGGTCTGCCAGAGATTTGATTCAACTGACCAGCTTGTCTGGTGCTGAACGCTGAAGGCTATAAAGTTCTGATTAATTAATTTTCCTTTTGCTACAAACATTTTCTTTTTTTCTTCCCCTGAAGGTCCATTCACTCTAGAAGGCAAATGGCCCTTGGTAGTACTGGTTCTTCCGTGGTCACTAAATATGCATGAGGGCTCGGACTCGTAACCTGCTCCTCACTGTTCAGACCTGCCTGGCCTCTGCTCCAGGAGGGAGCAAAAGCACAATTTCAGTGGCCAGTAACTAGCTTATTTACAGTGATGGACAGTTCTGTTCTCTCATCTGTTTCTTTTGGTGTATGCACAGGCAAACAACTAACTAAGTGGGAGTTCTGGCTGTGTAATGAATTTAGAAAGCCTTCCAAAATAGGAATAGGGTGTGTGGGCAGCAACAGTGCAATAAATAGCCAATTTATTATTTATTCCCTCCTCAACTGTCTTCAGAGAAAGAACAGAAATGGGACTGAGCAAAAGAATTTGGAATCAGATTCAAGTTTCAAAATCCCTAGTAGAATAAAGACATTCTGATATAGATTATTTCTTTTCTCTGAATCCCCCGAAGACAAATACAAACACTACTTGTAGAGACTGAGAGAAATCTACCACTATTTCATCCAAGTCTTACAAGCACTAAAAAACCCTGTTTTGTATGTATTTCAATTATTCACAACAGGACATATGCAGATAGGTCTCAGTTGTGCAAATGACAGGAATGTCACTTGTAAAAAAAACCCCATATGTGAAGCTAAACCTTCCCTGATTTGAAATAATATTTTGTTATTATTTACTGTTTCCCAGATTACTTTCATTTTCCTGGGTTTTATTCTCTTTGTTTTGCCACTGAAAAAAACCCAACAAAACAAAACAAACAACTGTGCATTGAAACTGTTTGTTAATCCTGAAAACCTTCTTGAGGAGACTAGGGAAAATGTATCCATGTATCCATGGTGGTGCCAGTGATCTAAGGCAAGGATCTGGTCAACTCTTAACCACTTCAAGACAGGGTTTGTGTGCTGATAAATGATATTAAGAGGCAGAAAGGCCCTGCACATGGAGGTACCTGTTCCTGGCCCCAGGTGAAGCTGTCAGTGCTGTGCCACACAGAGGAGCCTCCAGGCAGGATATGGACACTCATTTGCCTGTACTCTTCAGACAACAGCTCCCTTTGGCCATGACAAACCCCTTAAGGTGTTCCACAGTGGGTGACAAGCCCCTGTGTGTGCCAGTTCTTAATGGGACAGCTGCTTAAAGCAAGAATTTGCTGGTTTGGATTTTAAGCTTTTGGCCCAAAGTCAGTCCATTTACATCATGAAATGCTACATCCAGTCTAAGAACACAGCATCTGAGGCAGTGAGCAGTCTGCTGTTAAGCACACCCTGAATGAGTCAGTGATATACTGCAAATAATGATGCTGTAAACAGACTAGGCCTGAATTTTACACGGTCCCGAGGGACATTTGAAACCTCTCTGAGGTCAACACTCTGAACAACTAAATACTGATTTCAATGTGCCTTATGGAAATACAACCTCATATGAGCTCTGTTTAACAGACAGATTGGAATATTTGAGACCCATACACTTGGGGTATATCTGCCAAGGTACAAATGACAGTGGAGTGTGGCAACTGCTAACAAGGAGTTTAGGAAGCAGGGAATCCTTTTATCTTTCCCAGTTCCATGTTCTCAGGCCAGCTGGGCAAAGCACTAATGTGCTGTCTAGACATTTATATAGAAGCTGATTGGGTTTGTATGATGGTGAGTTAGATAAATAACTAATTATGCTGTATCTTACGTGAGCCATCTTTCACTGCCAAATATTTTATTGAGATGAGCATATTAAGAGGCATAAACTCTATATGGTAAATCCTGAAAAGTCCCATGTAACTTGATTTTCTAGATAAGAAATGCAAAACAATCTTTCCATTTTTCCATTATTTTCTTTGGGAAGCAAAGCCATTAGAAAAATAGAGCTTTCTAATAGAATGAGAGCATAGCCCAGTGATCTGCACATGTAGCTGGGACTCAGCTCCTTTTTGTCAGATCTGATTTACCCATCTTTTACCAAGCCATCTAAGGGACATCTTAATGAAGGGAGGGACTCTTCTACCTCCTGTCAGCTGTTCGAAGCCAGGCAGATGGTACTGCCCTCAAGTCGATCCTTGAGTCAGGGCAGAGAGGCACCTCTTTGAGAGCCCTGCTGTGGGATTGGGTCTGTGACTCTTTAGAGCCTCCCATCTCTTGCTGCTGACTATTAAGAGTCCACAGACATCTGGCCTCAGATTTATTTGATGCTTTACAACACAATACTGAATCTAGACTGAAATAATAATAATATGAAGGCCTTCAGATAGCTGCCCAGATCTTACTGGATAACTCAGAGGCAGCAGAGATCATGAAAAAATGTTTAAGTATTAGACAAGACTTCTGTCAAGATTTTTTCGAAATCACATTCTCATCTGGCTTTTCTTAAATAGCCTCCTATTTGAACTCTGTTGTCCCTTTGAAACCAAGCAGGTTGAAAGCTTCTTTAAAATGCAAGGAATCAATAGCACCCAGAGACACTGTGTTGAAGGTGAAAAGCAGTGCAGGGTACATTACATCACCAGCCTCAACTGTTAAATCCCCATTAATACAGATAAAAAACACATATGTTTACTTTTTTTATAATTCTGGTTAGGCTAAATAGATGGAGAGCAAATATTATTCTTCCCAAATAGAAAGCTCCTTGTATTAAAAGAAAAACAAATCCATGTATTTCACAACAATATATTTGGGAATATACTGGCCAGCTTCAATAAAATTACAGACTGACCTCGATGTGATTCTATCCACCTCCACAAAATGTTATTTTATTGTATTTTCCATCTTCCTTTCCTGAAAATCAAGTTTAAATATTATGAATAAATTCTGTGAGTTAAGAAGTGGGTCAAAGATGGTTAAAGAAGGCCAAAGGCCATTGTATTTCAAACACACAGGTTTAAAGGTGAAGAACCCTGTCAATGAAATTTGGCAGGCTGAGGCTGGTGTGACTGACATGCTATTTTGGTCACAACAATTTGAATTCAGTTTGTTGCTACATTCACCCACCTGTGTGAGAAACACTACTGAAGTGAAAACACAACATGCTATGTGGGAATTGATTTATTGTCATCATCCACAAGAAATTCATTAGCTCGTTCAATTTAATGAACTAGTGGGATGCAGGTTCATTGATTTTCCTTAGTTTTCTGGGCTAGGTAGTAGTCTCACTTCATTATAATACATCAGAAAAGTAGATTCAAGTATCACATACCTATACAAAGATTGGTGTCATCTAATAGTTTCCAGTTCCAAATAGGAGGGGACACTTACTTTTAATACAGTGTTGGGACCTTCACCTGCTTTTACCCATATCAGTATCAGCAATTCCTAACAGGATCAATCTAAAAGTGTAGTCCTAAATACCTGCTGATGAAATATAGAAAACCTGAACATGTGTTCAAACCTCATCAGAGGTCAGAGTCCTCCTTCACACAGTTACCAGAGCCTAGAGCTGGCTGCTTTGCACTTCGTGGTAGAAATTCCTCTCAGGTTGCTGGTTTTTATTTTCTCCCATTTGGCTACTGGGTGTTAGGAACAGCAAATGCAGTGAAAGCCCAACAGTGTTGAGAGCTGCTGCCAGGGTCTGTGCAGGGCACAGGCCACAGCAGGGTGTGTTACTCTAAGCCAACTGCTGCAGATTGATCCGAAGAAAGAATATAAACAGAAAACTGGAAAAAGGCTAAAAATCCAATCTGATGCTCCAGCACACAGCCAAATATCTGTACTTTAATGACTTCAATTACAGAGGAAATGAGTGCATTAGAGATAATGCTGCCCTGGCTAATACAGCCTCTTCTCTCTCAAAAAGAAATTAAATTGACTTTCAGGACTCTGAGATTTTTTACAAGAGTTGATGTCCTGTGCTTTACCTCACAAATCATTATAGTGGATGAGATCTTCAGCATCCTCTGTCAAGCAGCTACTTTAAGTTTTGTGACTATCACAAGAAAATCTCACAAAGCTTCCTTTACTCTGGGGCAGGCTGAACTACAGTCACATGTAACTCTGTATCTGGAGGAAGCTGTTTCTTTTGCTTGATTTTAAGCCACTGGATTGTAGAGGCTTCACTATCTGCCTAAATTTGTTGGTGATGGATGATGATAATCAGCCTGGAATATGAAGCCCCAGATGAATGGACTTGATCACACAAGTAGTGGAACTTTGTTACAGAAAGACTGCTTCAGAACTGTGGCCTGATGTTATTCCTCAGCTTCGTCAGTGCTGTAGAGCACTCTTCCTTTTAGCAGCTGAGATGATCCTGCCCCTTTGGAATGATCTAGCACTAAGAGAGGAGTCATGGGTAAAGCACAGGATGCCCCTGTTTGTCCAGACAGTGTTTTTTGTGGCAGAGTATGTCCAACAGGGAAGGTGTTGGCCAGACCCTTCCCTGGGATGTTTATTAGTTTCTCAGCTACTGTCAGGCACACCTCAGCTCTAAACTGACTTGGGATCTATTGCCACCTCCTTCCTAGCCAGCAAGGACGCTGAGCAGGAACATTTTGGTCCACTTGCTCCAACAAGAGTAGCCAGCCCAGTCTCTGCGGGCCTGAGATTCCTCTGTCCAAGCTGTGAGAAGAAGGAACCAGGATTTTGTCATCAATTTAATACACTTCAGATTACTGGACTGGATCCTCAGCTGCTAAAAAGCAACATTTATAAAGCTGATTTTTTTTGGTCAGTGTACACTACCTGAGTACGTGATCCAGTGTTGAAAATGTTATTCCAGTGTTGAAATATCTGAAGTAAGAGGATTAAAGTCTTGAAAGCTCAGTGCAATTTGATGTAGAGTTCTGACAAAGTGAGAGAGGAACTTCTTCATTCAGTGACAGACATAAGAGCAGGTGTCATTTTCCAAGTGAAGATGAAAATACAAAGGATACAAACAGTTCTGAGAATTTACATAGTGCCACAAAGCATTTATCCTGCACTCCTGTTTAGGAATTCAGGGTGTGCTGTGGCGAGTGAGCCCAAGTGCACTGGCTGACGTCCATTTGAGTAATTACATCCAACTCAATAGGAAGTTCTCTTTGCAGAGGAGCACTGTGTTCTCTCTCCACACTGTACAGTGGCAGTGCCTATTATTTCAAGGTTGCACCCAAGCTCAGAGACAGCTGCACTTTACTGATAGCTGAAACAATCCTTGCCTCCATAGTTCATATTCTCTGGCAGACTGTTATGTTTCACAGAGCAGACTTGCACACCACACGTCTGGTGTAAAAGTGCTTACCCTCTTCTGCAGGCAGCTCTGAGAGGCACAGAAGAGCAAGTGAGTCACCTGGGAGATAGCTGGTCCTTATACAGCTATAAGGGATGCAAAAGCCTGAAGGAGGGGTGGAGGGTGGGAAGAGCTCAGCATCCAAAGATGCTGCTGTAACATCCCTTTGAAACCTTGCCTGAAGAAGTACAGAGCAGCTCTCCTCTGCCCCAGCCATGACTGAACTGTGCTCAGAACACTGAAATGCAGCCTCTTCCCAAAGACAACAAATTTCCCTGTCCTTTTTAATGTCTAATACCCCACCTGGACCAAGAACAGTGTAGCATCCTTATTACTCAGCTCACCCCTGCATTAGATTCACAGATTCATAGATATTAGGGGTTGGAAGGGACCTAGAAGATCATCTAGTCCAACCCCCCTGCCCGAGCA
>JAOEGS010007929.1:41223-59954 GCA_025447755.1 Corythornis vintsioides
GGCACCCTCACTGAGAAAAAGTTCTTCCTTGTATTGACCCTAAACCTCTTGTGCTCCAACTTGCACCCATTGCCTCTTGTCCTGTCATTGGATGACATGGATAAAAGTCTGGCTCCATCCTATCTACACTCATTAGGCCGACTCCAGCACCATGAAGTGCTGGCCAGTGCCCCAAGTGCTGTGTGAACCTGGTTCAACATCTTTAAAATAACACCAAGACAGAGCTAAATTCTATTTCAGTACCTGACTGGCTGCTGGTAAATCATGACTAACTTAATTTTTACTTCATTAGGAGTTTACTAGAGAAGCTATTATTGCCCATGATGCCATCACAGGGCAACAAAAGCTCTTTATGAGAATAATGGACAGCAAAAAATGTTCTTACATTAAAAACATTAACAGCCACTTTTATCTTATTAGTCTACAATATACAGGAGGGGAAAATAAACCCAACAGTGTATTTGCCAAACAGAAAAGGACCAAGTTAGTTAGAGGGGAAAAATTATTTTCAAATTTCTGATGAGATTTCACAATTAACAAACAAATGTGAAAACAAGTTAAATAAAACACAAATGTATGCAATTGTGCTCTTTTTACCATCATTGTTTACTCCTTCTAATAGTTCTGTTCCCTTCTTTTCTGCCTTTTCTGGTTTGACTCGATTGACTTGCAACCCCTTCCTCTGGTTTTCACTGTAATCTCACGTTTGGCCAAAGAACAGAGGAACTGAACAAAGCTGTTGGTATGTAAATAACAGCTTTGAAGACAGAAGTACCAGATTGTTCCTAAAAAGAAAAAAAATGCAATTGCTTTTTTTTCTTTTCCAGATAAAAAAAACCCCAAACCTGATGTATAATTCAAATGGTGCCTGAAATCAAAGATTCCATTATCTCTGAAGAACAATCATTTCAGTCAAACATGGTACTTCCAAAGAGCTGTGGAAATTGTATTAAGAGTGCAAAATGTCACATTCTAAACATTGTTGACAAAATTGCTTATTTTAACCCAATTTCAGTTTCTATGTATTTCATTACAGGTACCTTTTGCTAGGATGTTTTAAGAGATGGGATGATTTTCCCTGCATCAAAACAACAAAGAAAGATTTGGATGCCTTGGCTGCCACTATGTGGCATGTGAATCAGTCACAGAGCTGGAAGGGACTTCTGGAGGTCACCTGGTCCAGCAGGGTCACCTACAGCTTGTTGGCCAGATGGCTTTTGAGTATCTCCAGGGAGAGAGACTCCAAGTCCTTGGGCAACCTGTGCCAGTGCTTGGTTACCCCTACAGTGGAAAAGTCCTTCCTGATCTTTATAGGAACCTCCCGTGTCTGTTTGTGCCTGTGTGTGGCACAAAAGTTTTGACAGGCAGGCTTCAACACTCAGCATCTTCTACATTTCTGAGAGAGGGTCTTAATGCCAACCAGGCTCCAAAGGCAAAGTGCTGCTGATGCCTGCTGCTCCAGATCTTGCCCCCAGATACCCAGCTTGCCTATGAAAGCTGTCACCTCCAAGCAGTTTGGAAAGAAGAAGCCACTTCTCACAGTGTTTATTTGATTGAAACCAGTATTAAATGCTGTTCTTCTCATCTCACAACCCCCCCTGTTGGGTCCCAAGCCCAGGATAAAAATAAAAACTCTGAAGTCTGTGCTCTTCAGGGTACATCACAGAGAAAAAAAAAGGGAGGTTTGAGAAATTGTAACTTGATCACTTTCTTCCAATATGAGTTGGGTTAAAAAAGGCTTAAATCTCTGGACTTCAAACTCATCCACTTCTAGAATATATTTAATGGCATAAAGTAGCAATAAACCTTCAAGGAGACTGGAAAATTAAAACTGCTGCCACTCTACTGAGCAAACAGTCAGGCTGCAGCATCAAACATGCCCTCTGTACGTTCCAAGGCAAACAGTTCATTTTTAATTAAAGCACAACTTGGACAAATAACTTATGGAGCCAGTTATTAAGTCACACATCAGATTGCCCCCCAGAAACTGCACAAATTAGCCTGAAAAAAACAGCAGGTTAATTAAACAGAAACTATACAACCTTAGGCACAGATTATACTTTTTCTCTCTGTGGATGAATAACACAAAAGATCCTGACGTGGCCTTCCATGCTACTAGGAGACAACAATTGCTACTGGTATGAATATCATTTTACCTGTATTGATTTTGGTTTATCCCAAAGCTCTCTGTTATGGATACTGGGATCTGCCTTATCGACCGTGGTGTTACCATGCACAGATTATACAGGAATTTGCACTGGAGGATCTCAAAATACTTCTATTCATCAGAAACCTTCCCGTGTTTTAACTGCTCACCTGCAACTGCACAGGAGTAAGATTTTTACCCTTGATTAGATGGGTTTCCTAGTGTTTCTACCATTCCTTAATTGAGAGGAAAAGGGGAGTGATTCCAAACATCATTCTTGTGCTTTGAGCTTGATCTTTTAGAAGAAATCCTTACAAGGATTAGAAATGTGACTTCTTGTTTATTTAATCTGATTCTAATAAGTGCACAAACATGGATACAAGGCCACTAATAGCACTTAACATTTGAAGGGAGCCTTTCGTGCTATCCAAATGGCCATGGTAGCAGGAACTGACTATAATTTGGACATGAATCAGAACTGTTCACAGGAAGGCTCTTAGCAAAGACAAAGGCCCTGCTGTCCGTTAGCAATCCATCAGCTGCCTCCAGATAAATGCAGCTTGTCCTTTGGTGTAAAGCTACTGACTGCAGCCAGCCCAGCAGCCCCCATTGTTCCCCCTCATGAAAATGCACCCCTAACAGAGGAACTGTCTCAGTCACTACAGTACAGGCTATTTTTTCAACCAACTGCTTTGTACTGGGACCCTTAAAGATCCTCTAAGCAAGCAGAAACTGATTTTTTTTTTTGCTACACAAATTTTAACTTTCCTTTGAGAATGGTGAAAATTGCTCTTAAAAAATAAGTAAATAATAATGGTGTTCCTTGGGTGTGTGTTTAGCGGAAAGGTAAAAAAAAGAGAATTATCTCTATGCCATTTTAAAAAAGAACCTCTTCTTTCTGGGTTTTATATATCTACAGAGGCTGTGAAGAAGAGGTAATTTCTTTGGCTGCATTCATCTTCCTTCTGGCTCCTTTCAGTTAATATTTGTTTAATGTTTGTTAATTGCTACTAAAGATGATGTATCGGGTAATGTATTTAATTTATCTACTGAGCCTAAAACCATGGGAAAGTATGTCTTTGGCTAAGCCATGGTAGAAATCGACTGTAACTTTGGATGACAGATGCTAAAACCAACTTGCTCTGCTCTGTAACTCAGGCAGGAGAGATTCAGATCATTGGTAAGAACATTAAAAGCATTAAATGGGATGGAAATACCTTCCTCCATCACCCTGGACATTTGTTGTTGATGAGTTTGTGCAGTGGTGGAGTTTTTATCTTGGTTTGCTTACTTTGTTTTTCCTGAATGGCACGGTGTCTCTCTCTCCTTTGATTTCTATGCTGGCAACCAGTATTTTTAAACAGAAGTGGGCATCATTTTTATTCCAGACAGCAAGGAAGAAGAAAATGTTTCGAGGCCAAAACATGTTAGATTGTTGGCATGTTTGTTCAACAAGGCAATCAGAAAGAGTAGCCCACCTAAGAAATAACATTCCTTTGGCATTCCTATAAAAGGCAGCTTCTCGTGCACATTGAGCGAGCGTGGTTTTCTGCACAGTTTCTAGAGGTGATGCTGATCTACTCATACTCTTCCTGAAGCACACGCACTTGATCAGGAGTCCCACTGAAGAGGTTGATCACCCGCGGGGCCTCATAAGAAACGCTGCCAAGCTCCGGTGAGCTGCAGAGCTGACCCTGCCTGGCAACCTCTGCCTAGGAGCAGCCGCTGGGGACGAAGCGCAGGCAAAAGGCAGCAACTCCCACCACACGCTCAGCAGGAGCTGGAGCCAGTGGCTCTGAGAAGCTGAACTGTTGCCCTTCTGAGGCTTTCCCCAGCATCCCCCTCTGTCAGGGAGCAAGCCCCAGAGGCAGGCGGTGAGCAGAGCCGGAGCAGCTGCTGACTCCACAGCTCTGGCTCCCGGCTTCCCAGGGAGAGGTGAGCTGAGCCTGGCCGCTCTCCACACCCCGGCAAGCACAGGCTCCTGTGCAGAGCAGCCTGTTCTTGTTACACAACAGCAAGGAGCTGCCAGCTGGGGATTGTGCTGGGGCTGGCAGGGAGCTTAGGGCCAGCGTCCCACGCAGAGCCAGGCCGCGCTGCCTGCCTGGCCACGAACCTCCCTGCGGCCTGGGCCACGCTTCCCTGCTCTGTGCTGGAGAAACAGGCTTAAAACATCTCCAGCCATAAGCAAGTTATTTGCCCTGCTGCTCAGACTCTTCTTCACCTCTTTTTCCTGTGCTTTGGCCTTTCTCTGCCTCTCAGGAAGGGGAGAGAGCATCTGGGTGGTGGCAGCAGGTGTTATTTAACTCTTGTCTTTCTCTGACTGTCAAGGGGGAAGGGATCTTCTCTGCTGCCTGTTAACAGAGCCTCACCTGTCCCACTCATACCTACGGTCTACAGAAGGAGTAAGAGTGCCAACAAAAAAGCTATTCTTCTGTCTTCCAGTTAGAACAACCCAAACAAGATACTTTTTTCCTTATTTTGTTCTGCCAAGATAAGATGAAGCCATTTTCTTACCAGTTTTTAACTCAGAACATCTCTAATGTGAAACAAAACATTTCAGATTGTGGCAGAGGCAAAAGGACACAAAATGGAACGAAGGAGCAGCTGCACCCATGTTACTGCTTCCTTATGATGGAATCATGAGCAAGGGGGATACTTCTGGGACTTGGACTCCAGGCTCCAGCCCCAGCTTGGCCTGAAGAGGTTTCCATTTACATCTCCTGCTATACGAGCGAGCCCCTGTGTTCTCACCCTCTGAACAGCTGATCTTCTGCTGTTTATAAAACGGCTTTTCAGAGCTGTAAATATTGAGGCAACACATCCTGGGCACTTTTT
Organism: Corythornis vintsioides; assembly: GCA_025447755.1. Taxonomy (NCBI): domain Eukaryota; kingdom Metazoa; phylum Chordata; class Aves; order Coraciiformes; family Alcedinidae; genus Corythornis; species Corythornis vintsioides. The sequence continues at coordinate 46,205 of JAOEGS010007929.1, forward strand.
TACCCTGATGGTTCAGTCACCCTATTGAGATGACAGAATTACAGTTCAGACCAATGCAGGCAGCGTGGAACATAGCTCTCCCATGCTCTGCTTGACAACATTAATCACTGAGCACTGGCAAAGCAGAAGGGACATTATCTGTCCCTCTGTCCAGAGGTGTCTCCTCCTCACCAGCCAAGACATGGCTGGAGTTGAAAGTACTTGGCAAATTTGACCCAAGGCTGTGTAGATTTTGAGCTGTATGGAACCATGTTTTGGCAAAATTTCTATTTGTGCTACTTGTAAATTTAAATCCCATTTTGATGCGTCATTGCACAAGAACAATAATTTACAAGGAGTCAGTATAAAAATAAGCTGTATATTGATTCATATTTTTATGAAAACTGAACACACTTTGCATGTGAAATATTTCCTGTGCTAAATTCATTCTCACGATGCTGTTTTCTACTGATGTTTCTCTGCACTAATCAGTATCCAGCATATTCAGATTGATATATCCAGGATGACAGTGGTTTAGTATGACAACTAAATTATTCATGTGAAAACATAGATTGCACTAACACTGACAGTGTTTATAAGCTACACATCTGAAAAAAATAATACCAAGAGAAGAAAGAAGAGTGATCCACAATAAATTTAAACCAAGAAATCTTGTGATATTATCATTAATAAATTTGGCACAAAAGGTAATAGCAGACTACTGAAAATTGCTGCTCACAGCAAAATAAGAGGCAACGTCCACTAAGTAAGAATTTAAATATAACATTGGAAGAAAGAATTGAGAGTTGTGGAGCAAACAGGGATTGAACAAAAGGGAATATAGCAAAGCTGAAGGTTATGTTCACAGGTTGTCTATAAAGCCAAATAAAACAAGGGGCAGGGAGCAGAGCTTGTGCTTTACACAGACAAGGAAGACAGAGCTGGCAGAATCAGTGACACTAAGCAGCAAAGTGACACATCCAGCTTTCCATCCTAAACTAGGGGAAGCACAGAGAGTGCACATCTCCCAGGCAGCACTTTCCTGGTGACCACGCTGCTACACCAGCACAAGCAGACTCTCTTGTAGCTGGCACCACACGGTCGTGGCTTTCCTGATCAGGAACTGCTCTTAGGCAAGTGTATCTTCCATAACTTCAAGAACAAAACCACTGCCAGGGTCACCTGTTCTTCAGAGCTCTCATGTACTCAGGGGACACTGCTGAGAATACTTGGTGTTATTTCTAAACTCCATTCTGATCCATCTTTTTCAAGTACTTTTGAGGTCGGCAGGGATCAACACGTGCAGCACACAGATTTAGTGGGCAGATTAAGTGACCTTAGGAAGGGAACAAAGCGTGCTGCTCATTCAGGCAGTGTTGAAAAGATCCCTGGTAACTAACTCTGAAATACTCACTTTGACACAGGAGTTTGCTGCAAGAGTTTCCATGGTAATTCTTGGCCTCTTGACTGTTGGGACAATTTCATGGAATCACAGAATCATTTAGGTTGGAAAAGACCCTTAGGATCAAGTCCAACCACGAACCCTGCTCTACACAGAGTTCACCCCGACACCATGTCCCCCAACACCACAGCCAAACGACCCTTAAACACACCCAGGGATGGTGACTCAAGCACCTCCCTGGGCAGCCTGTTCCAGTCTCTGACTACTATGCCTATGAACATTTTTTCTGTGACAAATTTCATCTAGGTCCAGCAGGCAAGGTGGGCTTCAGGAAACCTTCCTAGATTTCCAGGCTGTTTGCTGACAGACCCTGGGAAGAATTTTGGTGCAGATGCAGAAGAAGGTGCTCAGCACATCTACATGCATGTCTAAAGATGCATAAACCTGTGTGTATCTATGTAAGAAGATTATGGAGTGGGCTACAAATATAAAAATTCTTGTTTTCTTTCCTCATGAAGCAAGCCACCACTCCCTTTACTAACACCTATGATGCAGAGCAGTTCAGGAATAAGAGTCCTCCTTAGTGAATCTGCAGATATTTATCTGAACCATCCCTGCTGCCCCACTGAGTGGCTTTACAGAAGCACATCATCATCACACACAAGATTTCCCAATTTCCATCAGCATATTTCATACTGAACCATCAGTATGAAATATCATTTCATGAATGATATTGAAAAATTCATGATGAGATGTCATTTAATCCATCAGTTTCTGGAGGTGCTACTTCCCCTTCCCTTTGTAGCTTGTTGTTTTGAATAGAGTGAAAGAAGCTCAGAGCAAAGGGCTGAGGCCAAGCACACTGAGTGTGTGTGGCAGAGGGTGTTTCCACTGTGCTCTTACCAAGGCTGCTCAGCTAGCAGAGCATCCTGAGGGCCCTTCCCACACCTGACCCGAGCAGGCTGGACACCCGGGAGCTCGGAGCACGGTTCTGAGTGACAGGACACTCCGTCTTCTGGGGTTATTTGCACCCTCCAGCCCCAGGAGGGACACTGAGAAGTGCCACACAGCAGGGGAAGAGTCACAGTTCCACACCCTGACTCCCACCCCTGGCCTGAAGCAAAAGCTAAGCTGAGCAGAAGCACAGCATCGTCCAACGCCAATCCCCAGGGGCATGTCCCCATAGAAGGCATCCAGGATCCTGAGGCTGAGTGCAGGGGATCCCTGGCTCCCATGGGCAGCAGAGCTTGGGGGGCTCTTGGAAGAGGCAATGCAGGACAGGACAAAACTGCCCCTCGCATACCTGGGACTGATGAAACCAAAGGAGGTGGCTCCTGAAATCTTACCCTTCCTGAGATTTTTCTTTCTGAATCTTTCATTCTGCTGGGAGTGGATGAACTGGGATTTGCCTGTGACTGTCAAGTCACAGAGTGTCTTGAATAATGTATATCTGAGATATAATCAAATATCTCTGTTCTATAAATACTATCTGAGATATAACCAACTCTGGCAGCCAATAGGACTCTCTGGGTCCCTAACAACTTGCTCTAGGTTTTTTTTAAATTTTCTTTCATTCATGAGGTAAATAGTTTATTTGGGTTCTTTTCTTGAAACAAAGATAATTTTCTCTGTTATTCTTCTCCAGACATAAGATAGCACAGATTAAACAAATATTGAGTCTTAAGTTTTCTCTGAGACATGTCTTCTCTGAGATAAATCTCTTCTAGGCTTCAGTGTGAGTTTTGTATAACTCCTATAGAATTATTAAAGTACTTGGTGATTGAAATTTATCTGTTTCCAGCCCTCCTACTTAATTTAACTACTTATATAAAATGGAAATGAAACATGCAGTGATCTGCAGCTGGAAGTTTGAAACCTCACCACCATGGCAACATAGCTGTCTAATTACAGCTGGAGCAGTAGGAGGAAAAGGGAAAACACACAAGTCCAACACACACATTTGAAGGATGATTACACCTAGAGAAAGGAATACGAGGAAAATCAGGAAGTTTTGCACTACAGCTACTAACAGTTGTATTTAATTAGAACATTCTCATTAGCTGGAGAAGACTGGATGGAAATTATTGGGTCAAGTTTCCATATAACATCTCCCTGCTGAAGGGAAGTGCTAATAACAATGAGAAACTCAATTCCCTGCTACTTTCCTCTTTTATGGTTGTTTATCACTGAGAAGAAATTAAAAAACCAACAGAACTGGTTGTCTGGGAAAACACCAGGAAAGCAATGATTTGAGGATGTGCCAAAAGAAGAGGATCTGGACTCCTTTCTACCAACTGCTGTGGCCAGAAGGCTCCTGGGAGGAGTGTCTGTGTTACAGAGTCATCTGGGGTGCAGAAATGTTCTGTGCTCCCAGAGATGCTAAATCTGTGTCTTCTGGGGATTGCAAATCAACATCTGGTCCATGTCTCTTTATACTACATTCAGTTACATGAACCTTTTTGTTGGTGAGCTGTTACTGCATTCCAAAACACTCCCTTAACAGAGGTTAAACTGTTACTGAGTCACATGTGGAAAGTCATTCTGCTTGTGCTACCCACAGCTTCATGAAGGTTGAATTTGATGTACCATGCATACATGTGGAGCTGTCTGTATGTATGCAGGTTTATATATATGACAGTGATCTCCTGTTTAAAGAGTTAAAAAGGTATACATGTGAGTATGCATGAGCTTGAAAATATTTATTTGTATGTGTCACAGTATATCATGTGTTCACAAATACAAATTGAAGACTTTCAAGCAGTCAGTACTTGCACCAAACTTTGCCTTTTGCTGACGATTTCCCATCTGTATCTGAACAAGGAGAGTGGTCACAGCACTGGGTGAAAAAATCACAACTACTTTCTAGTTATTTTAACTTAAGATACTATCTTAATGCTGCCTTGGAGGGATGGGAAGACTTAAGGGGAGGATCAGTACTTGTGCTAAACTTGGCCATTTCGATAATTAATCACCTTTATTTATTGATTTGGTCGAGTGAAATAGTTTGCTCCATAAGGATAGCAACTGTTCCTGCTATTTTGAATACTAATGCTTATCCAGCCAAATGGCTTTACAATAAAGAGGTCAGTGTGATTTATTTGTAATCCCTTTAGTTGCTTTTCTTTTTATTTGTGGTTTAAGACTGCAGAGACTACAGAATACAATACTTACCCAAACCCCTGGAATCTTCCCATGCAGAAGATTAAACCTTAATGCTCTGCCTATGTGTGTAATAAAATCAGAGGGGTTCAGATGACCCTGGTACAGTGACACACTCTTGATACCATCTCCTTATGTGAAGCATGCCAGGGTGGGAACCTGTGCCCACTCCTTCCCTGCTCATCTTAATAAAGGACAATAGCAAGGCAAGTCCTGGTTATCCTGGGAGCATGTTCAGCATGGGATGGAGTTGGCCAAACTCCCTTTCACTGCTCTGAGGCAGTCTTAGCCATCTGCCTCCAGATGTATTCCAATCAAAATGAAAGGAGGAAGGGACCTTAGAATCCCACGTGGTATATTCTTTGCCAAGAGGAACCCAAATTTCAATATCCCATTGGGAACAGTCTCCAGTCCAATGCAAACCAGAAACAACCCTTTGTCTGCTCAGATCCCAACCCCCCTGGCCTCTCCTTTCTCATGCCATCATTCTGACATTTAAAAGCCCTGAGCTGTAAACCTCAGGAGGAGGTTTCTGATGAGACCACACCAAGGAAATCCTCACTGCCCATCGTGACTGGCATCCTTTCATCTCCCTGGGGTGTGTGTATGTCTGGGACCAACTGAGTACACAGGGTTCTACACTGAATTTTGTGACCTTGTAAATGAGGAGATGGAACAGAAAGTAGGTGGCTAGAAATAATGTTGAAGAAATGCATGAATTAAAATATTTTATGAATGTGAATATGCACTGAATGGGGCAACTTCTATTCTATTTCAAAACCTGGCTGTAGCAGAAGGAAGCAAAGATCCTGAAGTCTGAAGCAGCCTGAATCCCTGGAAAGACAGGCATAATCTCCCCATATCTTCTGGAGCAGCTTATACAGAAAATGCTATTCTACATTTTAGAGAATGCTTTTCACCAGTGGCTTTTGAACTGCTTTACAAAGCAGGCAGCTTTGCTCCTGATGTTTCACTGAGAACACGTGGCACTGGAAAATGAACCAGTTTGCTGAAGTCATTTCAGGTGGGCAGTGGTCCAGTTTTCATGCAAGTGCTTTACCATATTCCCTGCCTGTGAAGGTATGAGAATACTGATTATCATTACTCCTGCTCTTCTTGCCATACCACAGCCTAATGTGCAGGGATATACTGAAAAAGCCATTCAGTGCTCAGGATCGCCTGGCAACAAGGCTGAGTAGCAAGTACTCCTGCTTGAGGATGGCACGAATGGCTGCTCACAGGATGCACCAGAGCAGCAGCTACTCAAACCTCCTGCTGATGTCCAAGTGCTCAGAACAAGCCCAGATGCAAGAGCTAGCCAAGGGCCTCACTGAGAAGCTGCAAGATGAAGACTGCCAGCATGCTCTCAAACACTGCAATGAGAACTCCTGGCAGAAAATCATTAGAGGTTACCTTTGGGTCTTACAGCTGGGCACAGCTGAGCAATTCCATTCTGATCTTTGCCACAACACATGTACCAGAGGCCTTGTGTTAAACTTGAGTCCCCAGTCCCTTTGTTCTTCTTTCCAAATCAAAAGGAGCTTTCAAGAGTAGCCATCAGCTAGGACCAAACTACTCTTCACTTTGAACAGTTTTATTCTTACCCATTGTACTGTATCGAGGCCTGGGCTGTTTCCAGTGCCACCACTATGCACAGCAACCCTGCACAGAGCTCAACTCCCTTCTTTCCACATCTTTCCACACTTACATATTGCTTGGGAAGAGTTACTGATTAGGGTCTTGGGTCCTAACTATGCACACAAAAGCCATAAGGCTTCCATTCAGATTAGCATTCTTTTTACACTAGAGAAAACAAACTCTTTCCAAGGTTATCTACTAAAAAAAGAAAAATTTTGTTGTTAAAAAAACCACTGTTTTTAAAACTAACATTTATAAGCTATACAGCAGGAGCTATAACATCAGCCAGAAAAAAAATAATTGTTTATTAGGAGACAAAAATACTCAGTTACCAGTAAGCCACACTTGCTTAGGCAGATGGAAGACAAGACGAAGATTAATTCCTTAAAAACACAGAAACTGGTGAAATTAAGCAGTTTACTCAATACTTCTCCACTCTCTGAAAGCTACTATTATTCTTGCATGCACTTATACATGGAAAAGCTGCAAACTAGGTCACCATAAACCTAAACAAAATTGGCACAGGTAATTTAAAATGATTGGTGTAAATATTATGATGAATTACTACTGCAGCAGAACAGGGGTTTTGCCATTAGTTTAAAGGAATACTCTGCTGTGTTTTATTATCATGAGCTTAATGTTTTCCCAGTCAAGCTCTGGGCATCTCCCGCAGTTGCTCATTTCTCATAAAGCTCATTAGCAAATGCAACTTTTTAAATAATTCAGAAATTATCATTTGAGATCCTCCAATGCAGAAGTTTGGTTGTTGTTGTGTTTTGGTTTTGTTTGTTTGGTTTGGGTTTTTTGTTTTTAATATTTCCTAATGTTATTGGTCAAGGCCATAGGATCAAACTAGTGTCAGGAATTTCCCTCAGGAATTGTCCTGGTGTGTTCCAGAATGGAGCAGAGAAAACATTTTGCTATCTGAAGACAGATCAGAGAGTCTCATGCAAGCAAAAAATAAAATGGTTCTTGGGTGTCATGAAACAACTTCTCAAAACAAACCAGAGCACTGTTAGGAGCTTTAGAAATCCACCCAAACCCACTGAATAAGAAATGAGTACATTTAAAAAACTTGAAATCAAGGTCACGTTTAACATATGTAATCTGAGAAAGGACAGAGATTGTAAAGTCTCTCTTACTCAAGGCTGCTTTCAGAGCCCATGGATCCTGCCTTCTGCAGAAATGCAGTTATCTGCTAAATGCTGCTCATATTATTGATCCCAATCTTTTTTCCAAAGAAACGAGGTAATTCCAGATATTCCAGTATGTTAACATTCAGACATCCTAAATCAAGCCAATCTCTTCTGTAACTTCTGAGGCTTCTCAGCGTTTCCCCACAGTACAAAATGGTCCACTGGAGCATTTGAAATATTTTATAATTTGATGGTTACTGTCCTTTGGAAAAATTATCCTCAAACTTCTACAGGAAATTCAAGAGGTGAAATTGTCCTAGAACAGAACTTCAGGCTATGAAAATGAATCTACAACATAATTATTTGGGGGAACAACCAGCAATTAGGAAAAATGAAATTCAAGGACATGGTCAGACACTTTATGACTGTGCTACCAGTCAGAGGTATGACTTTCTGTTTCATTAGGTCATCATATAAATTGCATAATTAGGAATAATAATAAACCCCTTGAAGTTCAGTAGAGATACTAGCCAAGTTTCTCTCACAAAGAGGAAAGAGACGTGCCTTTGAGCAACCCAAAACACAAAGTATATTTCAGATGTCACACATGATCTTTCCTCTTTGCATCCACATAATCCCTGTATTTTTTCCTTCATCAACTGCTTCTTTGCATCAGTCATGTATTTTTCAGTTCTAAATTTGCAGTTTGGACATAATTTTTTTTTTTTTTTTGTCAGACACGACAGAGTCATAATTCTAGTGAACTGGGGAAAATTAACAGATGAAACGTTGTGGTTAGGTTTGTTTTCACCACCCTGATCATTAAGTACAAGGCTGGCTCATTGCAGGGAGCCCACATTTAATCATCCTTCAGATTTTGCAGATGAGTTTCTGTCTGTTCATGTCCTCTTCTGTGATGCTCAGGAGCCAAGCACAGTCTATTCCAAGCATCTGTAAACAGGACCTAGGTCAGCAGCCTGCTCCAAAGTGCTTGTGCCTTGTTTTCAGAGGTGCTGAAGCTAATAAACTCACAGTAAGGTAACAGAGATTGGCTTTGTGCACTGATGCTTTTGTCAGCTACAGTTCACCAGGAGCTACTAAGGGCTACACCAAGATTCAGCAATCCTGACAACTGCAACTTTGCTGCTGCAAAGAGTGGGAAGAACAAAAAATGGCAGATTCCCCAGAGTATCAAAAAGGAGGAACAAATGGTGAATAGTCATTTTCTCCATAAGATTAGAAGAGATTCTAAGAAGAATTAAAAATATATATCAGCCAATGCTGATACCATTTTCTTGTCACATTCCTGGCAACAATATGGGCCTAAATTATACTTCAGGGAATTTTCCTTGGGTCTAATTTCTCAGCTTAATTATTTCTCTCCCAAGGAGATGATGCATGGGAGAGGCACTGCCACATTCCGAGGTTCCTCTCCCCAGATGAGACAAATAAGCAGTGACGCTCAGGATTTTGCCAGTGGGGCTCCATTTCAGCCTTGCCCTTCAGCTTCTTGGCTGAAGGAATCGTGAGAAGTAGCCTCAGAGTAGCCTCAGAGATGCTAAATCTGGAACTGAAGCTAGTTTCCTACATTTTCACTGATTGGTAGCAGATATAAATGGTGCCTTGGGGCAAAGTTAGTTTTCTTTATTCAACTGTATTATTTATTTTTTTAAATAAAGTTAATTTAAATAATCTGGAAAGAGCAAGACTAAGAAGCCTGTTCTCCCTCACTGTGTCCCCTCAGCCTCCTTTTATCCAGGCTGAACAACCCCAGGTGCCTCAGCTGCTCCTTGTAAGGCTTGTGCTGTAGACCCCTCACCAGCTTCACTGCCTTTCTTTGGACATGCTCCAGCACCTCAGCGTCCTTCTTGTCATGAGGGGCCCAGAAAGGAACCCAGTACTCGAGGTGAGGGCTCACCAGTGCCAAGTACAGGGAAACAATCACTTCCCTTCTCCTGCCGGCCTCAATGGTGCTGATCCATGCCAGCATGCCATGGCATCGCTGCAACTGGACAAGAAACCACTGGCCAGAAAGAAGTTAATAGAAAAATCAAGCTGTCCAGAGCATGGAGAACCACCCACACCAACAAGGGAAGAGACCCGCGTTCAGCTGCAGGCCTCGACAGGACTCTGGGTTTTCGGGTCTGTCAGGTCTAGGTAGTACTTTCGGGCCATGCATCAAGTAACAGGTTACTCAAATGTTTTACACTGGCAAAGCTACTCACTGAAAAAAAAACAAAACCAACTACAAAGCTACACTACTCTGTAGGTTCAGGAAGAAGAGATGTTAAAATGTCAGATAATAGAGCACGACGACAGGAAAACTGAGGTGAAAGAGGGCAAGAGTAGTGACTAAAGGTCCCTGCGAGCTCCCCCGAGCCTGCTGCAGGGCTCTGGGTGACAAACGGAGACTCGGGGGAGCGACTGCGAGGCCTTCTCACTGGGCAGCAACCAAGAGATGAAGACTGGTCTCTCCTCCACCCAGAAACAAAACAAAGGCTGTTTCAGAAACCAGTCTGTTGGTGCTCACTGGAAACCTGGCTGTCACTGGTGGCAGCAAACAAACTAAATAAAGGCAGGTATGGCTCATAGATGAAAACGTTTTCCTAAATGAAAAATGTGAGGAGACGGTTCACAGAGGAGAGCAAACAAATGCTGCTCTATCTGTATATGGAACATCCCAATGTAAACAGAAATTCCAAATGATTTAGGTGACCTTGAAACCGGTGCTGTTAATGAGACTTCTTGCTCTCTAGCCTTGCATTAAACTTGGTGACAGAGCTATGAAGCAAATCACCTTTCTACTCCAATTAGTAGCATAAACAAAACAAATTGTTAGTCTTCATCTTTTCTGACTTTTCTTAATACAATCTACCATGTGTTAAAAAAATGAAACATTAATCTGATTATTTTTTAACACGCTTTGAGGGATTTTTCTACAGAGATAAAATTAACAAATTATTCAAGCTTTCTCCAGTTGAGCAATCTTCTAAGATCTTGCTGTGTCATCTCTTTCCCTATATTCTTTAGGAAGGGACTAGATTCATTTAATTCAGGTTGTAAAACTGAGCAGGGCTACACCTTTTCTTATTCTGCATATAAGAGAACTTCAGATTCACAGTCAAGCTCTAAATACAAATCAGCCAATACATAAATAATGATGCATTATTATTTTATTACCATTAATACTTAATAGCAACAATATGAAATCTTGCCTGAGTCAGAACTCCACAGTTTGACTCCAAGACCAGACTTTATCGTCTGATGGGAAGAGAACCAGTAATGATGGGATGGTATAAACTGGAGTATAAGGCACCTATTCCATATTGACAAACCCATTTTTACCCATAGTCTGACAGCACAAGAAGTGACTTGATGTGGGAAAGGCACAGGCTTCTGTGAGTATACCTATGCTGTAGGTTCACTCCTGTGGACAGGCAGAAAAAGCTCTACAAGCTTTTCTGCAAGCTATACAGAAAAAACCACACTGTTCTGCTCCCTCTTTCCAGGGAAAAGATGGTGTTTTAAATGATGTTGGAAGCAGGGTTTGTTCATGCTGAGGGCAAATTCACAGCTATTCACAACCTCACCATTTCATAGGCCAGGTAATAAGGTGGGCACCTGAGAGAAAGGCTCTGTTAGTCAGCTCCAAATGCAAGTAGCAGATGGGCAACTTCCGTCTGGCTGTGAGTAAATAATGAGAAAGATTACTGGCCACGGCACAAGCTAGGAGATGAAAAGAGGATTACTGTGATGTTTTCCAGCAAGACAGCTTTTTTCCCCCAAGCTCTAGAAAAGCTACATTAAGAGTAATCTAAGCTTTTATTTCTGACAATGCCAGGAGAAGGTTTGGCAGCCAAGAATCAGTTCTTTCCACATGAGAGCGTGCTGAAGGAGCTTGCACTGCTCCCCCCAGCACTGCCTGCTGCTTTGCAAACTACCAGGGCATCAGAGAGGGACAATACCCTGAATTTTTTCTAACAATCACCATATTCAAATATGGGACATCCATCCCCTCTTGTTCTGTCACTAATGACCTGTGAGCAGAGACCAGCACCAGCCTGTCTACAATGTCCTTTCAGGTGCTGTGGAGTGTGATGAGGGATCCCCTCAGCCTCCTCTTCCTCACATTAAACACTCCCAGCTCCTTCAACTGCTCTTCGTAAGATTTGTTTTCCAGGCCCTCTTCCAGCTCTGCTGCCCCCTCTGCACTGGCTCCAGCACCTCCTCCTGCACTCCAGGTAGAATTCAAAGCCATTCCAGGGATGTCAGCTAACCTTGCACGCTGAGCTGCACGCTCTCAAATAAGCACAACTTCTGCAAATCAAGAGGAATCCAAACAACTTCTGCTGCCACTGAAAATCAACTGTCACAGCAGCAGATCAGGTTCTTCTGCGAGGAGCTAGACAGACAGTTTAGAACAAGACTGATTCTTTGTGCATACTGCATTTTGCAGTTCTTTATGAGTTATTATCCTAGTACCTGGAGAGATCTGTTATCCTCCATTAGGAGAACATCAGCTGTTACATGGGATAATACATTATGCTAACAGTCCCAGGCTGGCTACTTTTGGAGAACCGTTTTCCTCTCCAAAGAACTGAATTTTATAAATGTGGACATTTTCTTCTTCAAAAGGCTAATTTCTTCTGTTTTCCAAGAATATATTTTCTAACTCTTTCAAAGCTTAATGTGGGAATTATTCCACCAGTGTCCTGTGATGTCTTCACATGATTTAATCTTTTCCTGTCAGTTCTGACTTGTCTTTAGCACAGTAAGAATATCTGCTTCCATTCAGGAAATCTCATTTTTTTCTGATTGATTGATTGATTGAAAAAATGTTAAAGATGGAATATTAAAAGTGCAGAAATGAGACAGTTAGGGCCAGATTATCATCTTTTTACTCAAGGGGCATGAGTCCACTGACATGATACTAACTAACATGAGAAAAGCAGATGTTAGAGCAGAATCTGGACTCCAGTGTTCATCAGAAATCCTGGGACAGCATCCAGCACTCCCTGTCTCCATTGCAGCTTCTTGACATTTCACTTTCTAATGTATCTATGAGATTGTTTTGACTGAGGCTGAATGTTTATAAATGTAAATAGGTATAGAAATCTTACGTGTCACAGTCAAAATGCTTATTTGCAGCAAGGCTCTAACTGCTGAACCTTCATCTGGCTGTGTGGATTTCTCTTTCTCCTTTTCAGCCTCAATAGTGCCTAGCAGGGCTTGAAACGTCCCTGACTTCAACCCTAGAAAGCCCTCTGTCTCAAGGTCTGTGTGAAATGCCTTGCTTTAGGTCCTTGGGCTCAGATGGCTTTTGCTTTCATGACCTGGAGCATGTGTTAGGTCCAGCAGAGGCCCAGTGCGTGCCACGTGGTTGATGTCAATGCAGGCAAAACATTAATAAGTAGTTGGGAAATAGGAAGCAGGGCCTTCTGAATACAGAATGCAGCTGCAGAGCTGGCTTGTGTTGTCTCTTACTTCTTCCAAACTCATGTTCCCAGCCCTAGCATGAAGCCTTTCTATTCACAGCTTCCAAGAGATACACTAAAGAAATGCAGTTCTAAGTCCAACAGTCAGAGTTTGCCACCCTGTGTGGACTCCTCTCACACACAGTCAAACGACTGTGTACATACTGTGTACATCATCTCTCAGAGAAACAGGAGATCATTTAGAGGCTTCTTTGGAAAGAGGACTGCCAACACCTCCCCGTGTTTACTGCACTGTTTGCAGGCTTTCCAGCATAGGTGGCAGCTCAGCTACACCAGCTAGCAAGTCTTGCAGAACTTGGCACACTGCTGCTAACAAGCAATGGTATGGAAGAGACATCGGTGAACAGTCATACTGTAAATACTGTACCACGTTGCTTGTACACAAGCCTCAGGAGGTAGAAAGTTTGGACTGGAGAAGTAGTTCTGGGAAACTGGTCACCAGTGAGAAGGCCTGGGGAGAAACAATGTGAGTTTCTGATGGTTTCTTTTCAGCCTGTAACATCTTTCCAGTTCAGGAGAATTAAACATTTTTCCTTCTGCTGTCCTTCGAGCTCTCTTCACTTTCCTTGGCTCCTTTTATTCTTTACTTTCCCCCAGTTCCAGCCTTTTTAGCACCACAAGGCCACTTGGCCACTGTACCACCATCTGCTGCCTCTGCTCTTGTTCACCTGTCATGCTTCTTGTGGAAGCAATGGGGAGACAGCATTCATGTTAGTAACTCCATTGAGCTGCTTCAAATATCTCTATACAAACCTCATCCAGCATCATCACAAGTAGTCAACATGGATTCTGTAAGAGGAAATCATGCTTGTCTAATCTGATAGCCTTTTATGAGGATATAAGTAGATGGTTAGATGAGGGTAATGCAGTGGATTCCAGAGTTTGTGGAAGCAGAAAGTTCCAAACCACTCCTCAGATGCATTCAGAAGTGCTTGCTGACC